>JAVYIG010003907.1:0-178462 GCA_035222895.1 Strongylocentrotus droebachiensis
TTATTGGGTTAAATGGTATTTCACTGGTAGATGAATGGTGCCCAATGGTACTTTGCGAGCGTAATCTCAATGGTATCCGAATGGTATTTAAGTGGTGTTTGTGAATGGTATCCGTATGGTATTTTCAGTGGTACTTCCGAATGGTATACCATTTAACATTTTTTTGTAAGGGTCATAAAGAGCACTAAATTGGCTTGTTGAAAGTGAGCCCTTAACAAATAACAAGAATATACATAACATATTATACATTGTAAGAAAAATATCAAAAAATTATTACAGAAAAAACTTAACAAAAACATAACAAAAACATCAAAATTTAAATTTAAAAAAAAGATACGGAAGAAAAGATAGGAAACATCAACAAAATATTATCATTTATGAGTTCAGTCGGTGTTGTTTAACTAATCGTTTGAACTGTTTTACGGTCTTACTATTTCAGATCAGTTGGGAGGTTATTCCAAATAATTGGACCATTGTAAAATCGAATTCTGAGTAGTTGATATGCGGTTTAAAGGGAGCAGAAAGGGAGGTGGATATTTTGAGCATTTCTAGTATTGTAATTATGAATGGAACCATTCAAAGTAATATAATCATACATCTTAGGAAGAATTTATTAGACAGGTGAAACATGAAAATTGTAGTATTTAAGGTTAATAAATCATCGATACCGGTAGGTAGGATTTCCATCTTTTTAAATAATGGTAGAGTGTGAGATAGAAAAAAAGAGGGTGTAATAAGGCGAATCCCACGTTTCTGTAATTTATAAATTCGTTCAATATTTCTTTTAGAAGTGAAACCCCAAACAATATTACAATAATTAAAATGGGAAGAAATGAGGGCTTGATATCACATTTGAGGTAAGAAATTCAATCTGAATAAAACACCAATATTTTTAGATAAAGTGTTACAAAGATGATTTATATGGTGGTTCCAAGATAGTTTTTCATCTACAATTACTCCTAAAAATGTTGTACTTGACACCCGAGTTATCTTTTTATTTGAGTAGAACAAAATTTAAATCCATTGGAATTTTGGTTTTAGTTCGAAACATAATATAATTAGTTTTATTAGTATTTAATATTAACTCATTGGATTTCATTCATTAATTGAGTATTTACGAAATGAAATAAAGTTGTAGGATCACGACCTTTACAAAATACACTGGTATCGTCTGCAAATAAAATATAACGCAAATTATGGGTTGAACATGGCATGTCATTAATATAAATATAAAACAAAAGGGTGCCGAGAATAGATCCTTAGGAATTCCTTATTGTTTTAACTTAGGATTCATTAAGGCTTCATTAATAATTGTTAATTGTTTACGATCAGATAAATAACTTGATAAAAGTAAAGGTGTGCCCCTAATACCGTAATATTTCAATTTTTGTAATAAAATAGAATGATTTATAAGCTGCTTCAGTTAATTAACAATAACAGGCTGTTCAACTCTTCATGTAAGCAAATGTATAATAATGTACATCACATAGTTATATGAGTGGGAGCACGGGCACAAAAAAGCAGTTACTCACGGTAAAGAGACACATATCAGATCCAAAATTACTCCAAATTGAAGAAAAAACTAAAGATCCATCATTGTTTCTGAGGACTAGGGTATATTATTCCTTCCAGGTTGTCAGCTTTAAATGTTGATCATGAAGAAAAATTCGCGAAAAATAAAGCGAAATCAAAGAGCAAATTGTAGTTCAAAGTATAAGGGACACCTAGTTTTCTCAAAGTCACTACCAGTGAAACACCATTCACCATACAGACTCTACCATTGAAACACCATTCACCATCAGACGCCACCATTGAAACACCATATTCACCATACAATTCCACCATTGAAACACCATTCATCATACAAACTCCACCATTGAAACACCATTCACCAGCAGTCGCCCCATTGAAACACCATTGACCATGCAATTCCACCATTGAAACACCATTCACCATACAGACTCTACCATTGAAACACCATTCATCATACAAACTCCACCATTGAAACACCATTGACCATACAATTTCACCATTGAAACACCATTCACCATATGCAGACTCTTGAAACACCATTCACCATACAATTCCACCATTGAAACACCATATCACCATACAGACGCCACCATTGAAACACCATTCACCATACAATTCCACCATTGAAACACCATTCACCATACAGACTCTACCATTGAAACACCATTCACCATCATACACCACCATTGAAAAACCATTCACCATACAGAATCCACCATTGGCACACCATTGAAATACCATTTACCATTGACGCTACCATTCAAACACCATTCATTTACCATTAGGTTTTTTTGTAAGGGGTGGGCCACGTACTTACATCGTGCGTGTGACGTGCGTTGTCGGTACTTCCTCCCTGCCTTTGCCACAGTTCTCCCTCCCTACGTTTTCAGAAAAAACGTGGCGGCCGTGGCCTCCCCCAAAACCGTACGGACTAAAAACACGCACAAGTGGGTTGTGCCAACGCTTAAGTGGTAGGGTGATACATTTTTTAGCAACAATAATTATTAGTAAATACAAATATTTGTATCAACCTTTAACAAAACAAAAGGGTGACAACGGAATAGAAACCCTTTTTAATATGATAGAACATGACGTAATTTATCGAATTCCCATCCTACAATACCAAGTGTCTCCCCCCCCCCCCCCAACAAAAGAAGATTTTGTTGGGCAATATCTTAAAAAGTACTTGATCATCCGCATTGAAATTATATAGGTAATAGTCATATCTTATACTCGTATCTCATAAATTGAGTGTGAATTTATTCAGAATATAAGCTAAGAAACGAATAGGTTATGCTTGTTTTTGTAAGACGAAGCATTTTTCCAATGTTACGTTGATGCGGTGTTTTGGATGGGTGCAAAATAAGTGTATGCCTGTAATCTGAACATTTCGTCATTGGCAAGATATAAATAAAAATAAAATAATAACGTTTTATTTACCCACTTCAGTTATGAAACTGCTCTTCCAGCAGGCCCTGCATAACATAACATAATGTTATAACTATACCCTTCTCCAATCTAATATGCTGAGCGCCTAGCTAGAAGGCAGAAGGTCCCATTGTTATAAGCCTTTGGTATGACTCGGCAGGGGTTCGAACCCACGACCTGCCGTTCATGAGGCAGGCGCTCTAACCACTGAGCCACCAATCCTTTCTTGTTAAAATACTTTATATTGTTACATAGTTGCATTTGATAAATGCAGCACATAAAAGATTTTTGTTTGGGGGCTGAAATTGTAACGGCACTAATAGTGCGGTGCGGTATGTAATCCCGTAGGATTTTTGTGCCAAAGTTGATTTTTGTGCTGTTTTGGCTTCTAAAGGGTCCCAATTGGCCAAAAATGATGGGGTTCAAATTTTCAGACCCCTCCTTCATTTCCTGGGGGGTCCTAGACCGGGAGCCAGTGGGGGTCAACCTAGCTGGGCAGGAAACCAGTTTTTCATGAGCACAGATGTAAAGATCGCATAGCTCCACATAACAAATTGACCGTCTGGCATGTTTTAAGTGGTGGGTGTGGCCAGGGGGACGCCCCCACCAAAAAAGTGTCCCTTTTGACGACAAAATAGAATTGTGTAAATAATATTTTAAGGAAACCTTGAACCACAATGAGTTTGGTATCATATGAAAGAGAGTTAAATTATCTACATTTTGATACCAATTTCAAAGAATTTGGAATTAATTAACATCGCAAATTTAAGTAAAAAACATGATTTTTGTGATTTTTTTCGAAAAATTTAATTTTATAAAAAAACATTATTTTCCATATATCAAAATTGGAGAATTGCATTTTTTCATAACTTTCCAGGAATTTGCTTATGTACAACGACAATATCCTGTGCGAGGGAGAGGTTTATATATCGTTTCAATAAAAAGTTATAGCAATCCAAAGTTATTGATTTGATATCCACAAAAACAATTTTGTTGCCTACATGTGTAATAGCTGTATGCATATACGTGCATTAGTGTATTAAGGTTCAAGTTCAAGTTCAAGTTTTATTTATCTTTCTTTCATAACATACTTTACAAATATGACATGAATATAACAAGTTTAACATGTTATGGCGTTACAATAGAAAGATGAGGTGACCTTGGTTGAAAGCAAGGCTTGTGGATTTTAAGGTCCCTCATGAGTAGCTAATGAGTATGTCCTAATAGAACAAACTTGTCAGATAAGAATAATGCATACATTTAAATGCTGACAAACTAAACTAACTAAACAACTGAGAAAATATAAACATAAATAAGTATAATAAAATCTACTGACTACTTAATAATGGCTTTAAACAAGAGAAACAGGGGAAAAAAGGACCTGCTTGGTGTGTTTACATCGAGTTTTAAAGATAACTTTGAACTAAAACCTCTAATCACCATGTTTGTGGTGTCAAATGATGGATAATTAAAATACCTTCATTCTGATATCAATTTCAATGAGTGATGTAGTGTGTGAAATATAAATTTTGAGCCCAAAAGGTGCTTTATTGTAGATATTCCTTTGATTTTTGCCAGTATATCGGTATATTAACTGGACAAAAGTGATTAGACATTTAGTATTGCAGAAAGTTCAAAGGATTTAGAGCGCTGAGTGCAATTGATAAGTTCTTCTCCTGTACTCTGGGATGTTTCAGGAAATGTTGGCATTGACAGTTGCCTCCCCCCCCCCCCCATTTAATTTAATTTAAAATCGTTACTAACTCCTTGAACTTCTAAGGATCTCACGATTTGATGATTGGAAAATGTCATTAGGTACCAGCTTATAATTTTGACAACACATCACCGTCTACATTAGAGTTCTATCATGCCTGTTGCATAAATCATATGGTCTTTTTGAACATGTTGCTGAAGTGACATGATTTTCTGTGATTTGTTTTCTCTTTTTGGGAGGTAAATTATACTTTTGTATGCCTTTGTTGAAAAATGACAAGTCTCCCAAATTTACAATTAGGCAAAAAAATATGCTAATTTAGAAGCATTCGTGTCAGGGCCTGCAGAACGGTAGGGCTCGAGCCCTCCTCACTTTTTTGAAAAAGTATGTTAAAGAGAAAAGGAAAGAAAGAGAGAAAGAAAGAATGAGTGACCTGCCAGTGTCACAAATGAGGTATCAAAATATGCTCTTCTGACCGTAATTAAATACCTAAAACCCCTAAGCTTCCGGGGGCTCCACACTCTGGACCTCACCAAGGGCACTAAGACGGGTCCCTGAATGCTCATCTGACCATAATTAAATGCCTTAAACGCTGAGCTTCATGGGACACAGCCCCCTGTACCCTACTTCAATTAGTGACATGCCAGTGCCACAAATAAGGTATCTAAATATGCTTATCTGACCGTATTTAATGCCTAAAACCCCTGAGCTTCCGGGGGCTCCACACTCTGGACCTCACCAAGGGCACTAAGACGGGTCCCTGAATGCTCATCTGACCATAATTAAATGCCTTAAACGCTGAGCTTCATGGGACACAGCCCCCTGTACCCTACTTCAATTAGTGACATGCCAGTGTCACAAATAAGGTATCTTAATATGCTTATCTGACCGTATTTAATGCCTAAAACCCGTGCAGCTTCCGAGGGCTTCGCCCCTTGACCCCGCCGGGGCAAAGACACTGGACCCCACCCCAATTTACGCTGCACTCGCTCCTCTATACCTGATCGTTAATACTCCACTTTGAAAAACGTTCCGCGGGGCCGGCATGTAACGTGTAAGAGTGGTGGTGCAGATTTTTCTTCTGCCCCCAAAAAACGTTTTTTCTCATTACGCCACTGCCCCTGGAAGGTGAGCCCCCTGAAATGTTTGCCCCCTCCCCCAATCCCAAACTGTTGAACTTTCTGCACTACTAAATGTCTAATCACGTTTGTCTAGTAATACCGATATACTGGCAAAAATCAGAGGAATATCTTCAATAAAGCACCTTTTTGGCTCAAAATTTATATTTCACACACTACATGTACATCACTCATTGAAATTGATATCAGAATGAAGGTATTTTAATTATCCATCCTTTGACACCAAATACATGGTGATTAGAGGTTTTAGTCCAAAGTTATCTTTAAAACTCGATGTAAACACACCAAACAGGTCCTTAATACACGTATATGCATACAGTTATTACACATGTAGGCAAAAATGTTGTTTTTGTGGAAATCAAATCAATAACTCTGAATTGCTATAACTTTTTATTGAAACGATATATTAACCTTTCCCTCGCACAGGATATTGTCGTTGTATATAAGCAAATTCCTGGAAAGTTATGAAAAAATGCAATTCTCCAATTTTGATATATGGAAAATAATGTTTTTTTATAAAATTAAATTTTTCGAAAAAAATCACAAAAATCATGTTTTTTACTTAAATTTGCGATGTTAATTAATCCCAAATTCTTTGAAATTGGTATCGAAATGTAGATAATTTAACTCTCTTTCATATGACACCAAACTCATTGTGGTTCAAGGTTTCCTTAAAATATTATTTACATAATACTTTTTTGTCGTCAAAAGGGACACTTTTTTGGTGGGGGCGTCCCCCTGGCCACACCCACCACTTAAAACATGCCAGGCGGTCAATTTTGTATGTGGAGCTATGCGATCTTTACATCTGTGTACATTAAAATTGGTGTCCTTCCCAGCTAGGTTGACCCCCACAGGCTCCCGGTCTAGGACCCCCCAGGAAATGAAGGAGGGGTCTGAAAATTTGAACCCCATCATTTTTCGTCAATTGGGACCCTTTTGAAGCCAAAACAGCAAAAAAATCAACTTTGGCACAAAAATCCTACGGGAGCTGTCTCAGTGACATACGGTACCACACTATAATGTCCTTTGGCAAGACAATAATCTACATTTGCCACACTCAAGGCACTCAATTAATCCAGGCGAGGTAAATGGGTACCTGGTAGGAATATTCCTTGAAATACACTGTGCGCTGATAACGGCTGCCGGGGCTAAAGCTAGGCTAATAATTTCCAAAGCTCTTTGGAAGCGCAGAGATTTTATATCATAATGTGTTATGCGCTAAACAAGAACGGATTGTTATTATTACTAGGCATTCGAAATATGCATGATATATCGAACAACGGTTCAGACAGTCTAAATTCTTTCTCATCACAATGGTTATTAAGACAATAAAAGGCAAATAATGTTAAAGAGAAAAACACTTAGTCAGAAAAAATAACGAGGTGATTTTTGTTTTGTCTTAGTTTATTTAAATCGGTGAAAAGCTCTTTTTCACACATTTACATTATGGTTACACTTTATAAATGCAGCAATGATATATTTATGTTTGTTTTGCAAGCCGAAATGGTAACTAGGCATTAGAATAAATGCATGATATATTGAACAAGGATATCGGACAGTCAAATACTCATCACAATGGTTTTAAGAAAATAAAAGTATATAAACGAGAAAAGCACTACCGTTGAAGCTTGGATTATTTCATTACGTGTTTGTTAGGTAGCAACGATGCAATTTGCATTCTAAATATTAAAATATACTTATTTGTAACAAAATGAAATCATTTGTTATGATGCACTTAACAAAGATGTGTGCATTAAATTTGATTACATTACGAAAATGGTCCATTACACTGAAAACAATTACTTAGCAGCCACCTTCATAGAAAGATCACCTGCCTATAAAGACAACACTTTCTGTTTCCATCGAGTAGCAAAAGTCATTGAAACATTAAGGACTAAAGAAGAAAACTCTAAAGGAACTAAAAACACTAAAGGAACCTATATATATAAATATATAAACCATCCACCAATAAACATTGCATTTCTTATCTCCCTGTGAGCAGTCTTTATATGCAGGTCTCACCGTTTTTAAATGATAACAGTTCAATCAGGGGCATCGCTAGACCATTTTTAGACGTGGTCGGGGGTGGGGGGGTTGATGAACCAAATTTGATGACAAATTAGCTGGAAATTGTCCAAAGCACTCACAATTTGCATGCTATTACAGCAGGCGGGGACCCAGGGGGCCTTGCCCCCCCCCCCCCCTCCGCCAACAAAAAGAGAGAGAGAGAAGGAAAGAGGAGAGAAAGGGAAAGAAAGAAGAGGAAGAAGAAAATAAAGGGGGGGAAATGAAGGAGAGCGGGGGGCGAAAGGGCCTTGCCTCCCAGGCTGTTGCCTTCCCCCCCCCCCCCAAAAAAAAAAAAAGATGTGGGCGTTATGTTTCGATACGGCAGGCATGGGATATGCTTTGGCGCCCCTCTCGTCCCCCCCCCCCCCCCCCACCCACGAGACCAAGCGCCAGATACGCAACTGGTCACCACTGGCGTACTGATTGGGGGGGGGGGGGGGGAATTGCCCCCAAAATAAAACGTGGTTTTATTTCTAATTCGATACCAGTAATTTACAAATGTTGCTGAAATTACATAATTTCCCGAGATTTTTCCTCACTTTTTAGTAAGTTATATTTGTTTATGGTTTGTGGAAAATGAAAAATTGTGTCACAAATAAAGTTTCAAAATCTGATCGTAATTAAATGCCTAAAACCCCTGAGCTTCCACCTCCTCGACCCAACCAGGGGCCCTAAGGCGGGCCCCAGAATGTTATCTGACCATTTTATAATGACTCAAATCCCCGAGGTTTCATGAGGCTCAGCCCCCTAGACCCCATGCCAATTTGTGACCTGCCAGTGTCATGAATAAGGTATCAAAATTTGCTCATCTGCCCATACCCCAGAGCTTCCGGGGGCTCCACCCCTTGACCCCACACCAATTTACGCTATGCTCTACCTGATCGTAATTATTTTAGCCTCCCCTACCCACTTTGAAAAACGTTTAGCGGGGCCTGCATGTAAGAGTGGTGGTGATGCAGATTTTTGGGGTCTGCCCCCCCCCCCCCCCCCTCCTCTCCTGAAGTTTTGCTCATTACACCTCTGCTGGTCACCATTATGCACCAATATTATTTTGGAGTTCAAATTTGCCCCCCCCCCCCCCCCAAAAAAAAAAAAAAAAAAAAAAAAATCCTGTATTCCGGTGTTGAGTATCAGACACTATCCCAATCATTCAGATTTCAAACTATTCTGCAATTCAGTTTCATATTGATAGGTATTTATTACTGTATATCAGCGATTTAGTTATCAATTCACAACAAAGTTATATATATACTAATACAATGGCAAGTATCAGATGCTATATTTCATTCATTAAGATTTTAAATAATTTATTCTTTCAATATCATTATACTGAATGGTGTTAAACTGTCAATCAGTGATTTGGTTTTGAGTGCTCATACAAGTTTGCATTTTGTGTAGATAGGTACAAGCACGTTTGGCAAACAAGTATCATAATAGTGATCATTTTTCATCACATTCTAAATTAAACACAATTGACAAATATGTTTCCTTATTTGTTTTGTTTTCCTTCCATCCCATACATATTTATTATTTCAGTATTAAACACATGCAACATATTTATTATTTCAGTATTAAACACATGCATCGTACAGGTACATAGGTACAAAATATAATTATACTCGTGATATATAGCCTTTTTACTCTACAGGAAAATGAAAGAAAAAAAAAGAAGACAACTTTAGAAAGATGGTAATATTATACATGTATGATAAACAAGATGAATACGAATGCTTTCTAACATGCCTCCGACCTCCATTCACTATTCCCAATTTCTACTACATACTGTATAATTCTCAGGACTTTGTATTTTCCAGAAAACTATATCCTGTCTCCAAACTCAGCATCGTCGGTGGGGTGACAAAACCTTGTATCTCAATTTTTTGAGATTTTGATTTTTTGCATAATTTTGTACCTATATAATGGCCTACGACACCACCTGATAAATCCATGGAACGCCTCCTTCTCGTTTTTTTCACAAATTCCCCACAAACACCCTTAAACTAAACCTCGTAATTTTAACCCCCTTTGAAGCTGCACTGACAAAACCTCGCAACATAAGATACGTAATTCCTTTTCCTTGTAACTCACACACGGCCTAACAGTACCAAAGTTAGTGTATTCAAATCCTCGTAACTTATTCAACCAAATCCTTGTAACTCATTCAGAGTTGAAAGTAAGAACTTGTATCTCAATTTGAATAAAAACTAAAAACTCGTATCTCAATGTAGATGAACGCAAAAACCTCGAAACTCACTTTCAAATATAATTTTTTTTTTTTTTACTGTATTTCAATAATGACATTAAAAATGGTATAAATATTCTAGTTTTAAAAAGAAAGGACGGTGTCACAGCACTAAATTTGTTGAGACAGGAAAGTTTTTTCGCTCTCCTGAAAATTCATGATTTTTGAGATACAAGGTTTTGTCACCCCACCGACGAATACTTTACCTCCCCCATGATGCTGCACACTACTTGATTTACCTCCATCCATGATTTTCATACGAGACTGGGATTCACATACTTGACCAAAGACTCAGAATTACCACTGATTGACCTCTGTCTTGATGACCTTTGCCCTATGACCTACTTACCACCAAGGTCCTATACTATGGTAGTTCATCTCCTATGATACATAATAGTAACATGTTTGAAGTTCATGGAAATATTGAGATTAATGAGGCTAAAACATCTGGGGAGTATTTCACTAAGATCGACTTTAAGTTTGACTTAATTATGGCAGGCCATTCATGCCATTGTTTTCTCTCATCAATACTGGCATTGGTCTCTCAAGGGACGTACAAATCATGGTCACAAATCTACAGAATTTACATATTTTGATAGTTCATTATTGAATGAAAAAATATTATCTAAAGATCATAATAGTGAGAGCAGCCAGTGGCATGGATGGCCTGCCATATTTAAGTCCAACTTAAAGCCGATCTTAGTCTTTGTGAAACACTTCCCATGCCATGCAGGGCCTCTAACCTCTGACCCAAAGTTTGTTCTTCAATGATAATACATATATGAGTACCAGGGTTAAGGTCAATTTTCTCAAATGGTTATCTGTATTGAGCCTCTATGACCTTTGACCTCATCTCAAAATCGATACACTCTATCGCCATGTTTTGAAGTTTAAACCTCAAGTGGTTTGTGAGATATTATGCTAAACCCTGTTCTTTTTTGAAAATTGACCTCTATGATCTATAACCTTTGACCAACTTATCCCAAATCTAATCAGATCCCCTCCCTATGGTGATAAATACTATACCCATGTTTGAAGTTCATACTTTGAATTATTCTTGAAATATCGTGATAATGATGCTAAAACCTTTAATTTCAGAAATGGACCTCAATGATCTTTAACCAACTTACCCCAAATCTAATCAGATTGTCCCCCCCCCCCCCCCTCCCTTATGGGGATAAATACTATCCCCGTATTTGAAGTTAATACCTCAAGTGGGTATTGAGATATCGCGATAACGAGAAAGTGGGATAGATGGATAGTTGGACAACCAGAAACTTCATGCCTCCGGCACCACCTTCAGAGGGCGGAGGCAATAAAAAAAAATCAAAAGTTTCACTAACTTGGATCTACATCTTATACCTTATGATAATGAGTATACACCTGTACATATAAACACATTATAAATGTTGTATAGAAAGCCACATCAAGACATTTGATAAACATTTGATAAAAAAAGGAAGTGATTTCATACTCTCAATTAATGAGTTTCAAATTTTCCTTTGTGAATGCCTATGATTAATTCATCTTTCTTCTCAAGAAATGTGATAGAAAAAAATAACAATGGGATCATCCCATCAAATGTCAATTTAAAAAAATATATTTTTAAATGTATATTTCAGTTTATTTTATTGTACATAAATGTCATACTTTTATATTTTGAAATAAATACAGTCTTGTGGCGCAGAAGCCGCAGAAGGCCTCAACGACAATATTATCTAGGAGCAATAATTCAAAACATAGGCTCAGACAAAGAGATGGAGGCCGTGTCACTGTTTTTGATTGACAGAACCAATGACTTCATAGTTTCACAATTTCGGTGTGACCACTTTTATCGTTATCATTACATTATCCCTTTTGAGATGGTCATTCCACATTTTGTTTGGCTCAATAAGTATCGATTTAGAGTCTTAAAAATTATACTAAATGCAAGAGTAGAAACAGCAAGAATTTATGCACACATTGTGTCCATTTTTGCAGCATGAACATATTGCGTTTAATTTCAGGAGTTGTAAGAAGGAAATTAAGCTTAAGATCCTTAAAATGGCTACATGTTGAGATGTTTCAAATCATTGCTTTTTGACAAAACTTTGCCATTTCTTACAGTTTTTGACAAAGTTCCTACCCATGCATATCAATTTCACAGGCAATTAATTTCATCACAATAATGCTGCATTAAAAGCAAAATATTGTTATAGCCAATTTGGAGAACACGTGATTAATAGCCTCTCAAGTTCCTGTCCTGAAAGCGAACCATAATAATAGGTCAATATATATAGTGCAGCTACTATATGAATATACTCTACTGCGCTTAATACAAGGTATCATATTTTTACACCGGCTATAGCTGAGCTGCCATGATAAGGCGCGAAAGTATTTCAAGGAATTAAATTCCTGCCAGCAAAGGCACTGGTGTGATACCTAGAAGAGGAAGTAGCGTTGAGCGAGAGAGAGTCGTTTGGCCGGAGGACAGGTCAGGAGCTCATCTGTCTCCTTGCCTTGATCTTTGATGGTCACCTTGTAAGACTCGGCATCAACTGTAAACGAAAAAAGACAAGAGGAGAGGAGATATGATTACAGAAATGTTTGATGGCATAAAATAGCAAATAGGTTAACTGTATTAAATGTGTCATGATTTTCCTGAGCACTCTAAAAACACTAATAATATGGTGTCTAGAAGCTTTTGGAGGAGAGATGTGACTACAGAAAGTTTGATCCATACGAAAACAAAGTGACACTGTATTAATTTTTTTTCTTTGATTCGTTAGCACTCTAAAAAAACAAAGAA
Source organism: Strongylocentrotus droebachiensis (assembly GCA_035222895.1). Classification (NCBI taxonomy): domain Eukaryota; kingdom Metazoa; phylum Echinodermata; class Echinoidea; order Camarodonta; family Strongylocentrotidae; genus Strongylocentrotus; species Strongylocentrotus droebachiensis. The sequence goes on from JAVYIG010003907.1 coordinate 12,915, forward strand.
TTTGGTGTCCAGAAGCTTTTGGAGGAGAGGAGATGTGACAACAGAAAGTTTGATCCATACAAAAACAGAGGGACACTGTATTAAATGTTTTTTCCATGTATAACATCATAGATTATTGCTACAATGTAGGTGAAGGTCATACTCACTCTTTATGTCTGGCAAAAAGTCGTTCAAGATCATGTCCTTTTTCTTGATGGAGCGACAGCTGAGAGAAACACATGAAAGACAGCAAATGATCAGATCTTACAATACAGTAATCATTATCGTTAGCTACAAGTATCTTTATTTTAAAAAAATGTTCAAATGACACCTAACAACTTTTTTCCCTGTTAGTAGTAACTCAGCCCAGCTCTTTTTCCATTCCCTTCTAACACTCGCTCCCATGTGACGCTGGAAACTGCCACTTCAAACTACTTTTGTTCTTATTCTTTCGTTTACATATAAATGAATGGCAATTGTTGAAGAGAATATAAAAATATCTCTATTAGCAGATGACACAGTCATTTTTGTTAACTCTATAGAAGCTGGAAACATTGCCATAAAAGAGGTGAAAACATTTGGGGTCTTAGCAGGGCCAAAACTGAATTTAATGAAAAACAATGTTATGTCAACTTCTTTGCAAGAAGAATGCTTGGATAATTTAGAATGGACTAATGATCCTATTAAATACTTAGGTGTGTACATAAGTCAAGGAAAAAAAAGAATCAGAAAGTTTAAATTGGAATTTGAAACTGGATAAAGTATATGCGTTGCTGAGAGTTTGGAAAATGAGGAACCTGACATACTATGGGAAATTAACAATACTACAAGTATGTCCCTCTTGCAGTCAACATCAAATTCTGTAGGACTTTGCAGGAATTATGAATATGTCTTGTATGTCCTATCTGTGAAATTTAAATGTTAGCAGTGTCCTAGTATTCAAATTATGCAAGGAACCCTGTTTACTTTCTAGACTTTCCTGTCAGACACTATTGAGTGACTGACTGACATCATTTTTTTCTTTGGTAATAACATACATGAAATGAGCTGGAACAGGTACATGAGCATTTGTCTACATCAATTAAACCTACTACTTGTAATGGCCAAAATTAAACTGATTGAATTTTTGTGCAGCACGAAACGTACGACCATTCGGTACAAGGGTCTGAAAATCAGACTATTACTTAGGTGATTGCAATCACTTATGTAGATTCGACAACTAATGCTTGTTATTTTCCCACAAAAAGCCAATTTCAAACCCTTTCGTTTTGAGGGAAGTTCTAAAGAAGTATTGTCTTTCAAATGCCGTTGGAATTTAACCTTTTCATTTTTTGGACCTGCAAATGGGACATAGAACCTTTAAAGTACATGAGTTAATGTCTTTCTTGCTCTAAATAGACAAAACATTAGTAAGCAAATAACTACTGTTGGTGAAGGTGATGGGATAAACTATCACTTCCGAGGCGATATGGATGTAGCTATCTTTACGAAGCGAAGCTGAGGAAAGATAGCGTATGCATTCTGATCGACGAGGAAGTGAGAATTTGCCATCGCCTGAAACCAAAAGGTGATTATTTGCTTTATATTCCACATCTAAAGCAATTTAACTACAACAAGAAAAGGACGTGTATGCATCTACATGAAAGACACCAGGCCCAAATTCACACCAAAAAAGTTTAACCCAACCCCTTGAGGGTACGGTGCGCGCATGTGTTTGCTTTAATTGCGCTCATTGGTAATGCGCGCTTAATTACGCCTGTTTTAGTGCGCTTTTGGATAATCTTCAGTGAAAGTGCGTTGCCCTGTGTAGATAGTACCTCTATTTTCAGTGAAAGTGCGTTGCACTGTGTAGATAGTAGTACTATCTACACAGTGTAACAAACTTTTTGCTTCTCCCATCAATAATGGGCGAACTATCTTTCATCACGTGATTTACTTTTGACCAATCGTAGAGCAAGATTCTTAGTATGTGGAATATAATATTAAATAACATAAGGCATTAACAAACCTGGTGACAGGTACTGCCTTCTTGCTGATGCCGTATTTTTGTTGGATCCCTGCACCTGCTGCCTTGGACACAAAGATGACAGAGTTCTCACCGATGGACTTCCCATAAGCACCAAACATCTTCCTGGCCTTGACAGGTTCAGGGGTCGGGATGGATGCATTGGGCATGCCTGGATGCAAAAAGGGGACAAGAACAAGAAGTTATTACATAGGGTTCGTTTATAGTACATTTTTTTGCCCACAATCACATTTCCGCAAACGTGTTTCAGGCAAATTTTCAAGGTGAGAAATGCAAACCTGTTTTCAAACATCTATTGAAATGTTTTTTATGTGACATACATGTAGAGCCAGAATCACGTTTCTGAGAGATGATAAACACAAAGCTGTTTTGAAACACACATACAAATTGGACCTTCTCAGGCTAATTTCCGGTTCAGAGAAATAGCGCGCACCATGTGCTGTGTCATGTTGTTGTACAAATATGCCTGCATACTCGTCCATCGTTCATTGTATTGTTCATTGTTTACGGTATTGTGCGATTACGTGCTTTAACTATTGTTTTTTTCATCGCGTGCACATGCTAACGTACTACTCCAAGAACAAGAAGAAGAAGCGCCCCAGTTAACCCCTATGCAACTCTCTGCTTCCAGGGTCAAACGGCGCAAAGCAGCTGCGCAGAGACAAGGCCTTTATTTTGAATAGTGACGGGTTGATAAACGCGACATCCCGCGAATCACATTCGTATATGTACATATAGAAACGCTGATTCTGAGCTGCATAACGCGACAAACGCACCCATATATTTACATGTATCACTATTAACAGTTTGGTTGCTTTCTGTGCCTCTCTGCATGGCCGCTCGTTTGTCACACATTCAAATTTGCATGAACCAATAGGCACCAACTGACGGAAGGATTGCTTTGTGCAGCACAGTGCTTTGCAAAATTACCCATTACCAAATTAACCATGTCTTGATAAGCTCCATGACATATATTTTAACACCAGTATAGATTAATCTTGCACTGGAAACAGTTCAATAATCTTGAGGCCTTTGGATATCTATATCCATGATAAATACAATGTGGAACATGGAGATATGTAGAAGGTTGAGTTCTGGGAAGAGGTGAAAAATAATTTGTGAGCATTATTATTGTTATTATGCAAGTTTGGGAGAACATCAGATAAAAAATGTTCCCTGACAAGCATATAGCTCTTCAAATGCCTTAATATTCTAAACATGGCATGTAACAGCATAACAATCGGGACAGATTTTTATGCCACATGTTCATGTAGTTCCATATACATATTTCTGTGTACAGTGCTTGTATCTTAATACCAAGACTGGGCCCAATTTCATATCATTTTGATGATTCCAGAACCTTGCAGTACACACCAATATTTATATGCTAGATGATCAATCTTTTGTGATCAATTCCACACCGTTTCTATCACAATACGATCGCATTACCAGAACTCAAATATATCTTTAAATAGTTAAAACAACAACAATTTCTGATCATCATAGAAAACAAATAACAAGCATTATTTGTAGGACTTAAATCATTCCACGGCGGACTTACCCATTTGTGCCCAAGCAATGTAACCTCCTTTGATGATGATGTCGGGCTTAGCTCCAAAGAATGCCGGATTCCAGAGAACGAGATCCGCCATTTTACCAACCTTAACAAAATGAAAATGAGAAGAAAAGTGTCTACAGTATGTCTTTCGATTACATGTTCTGAGTTTCATTTCTTGCACTGGCAATCAAAAGTGTCAATTTGGTTACACATCAATCTGATTTTCTCCTACAGGATACCTTGATGCTGCTAACGGCCTGTGTATTGTTATTATTATAAAATTAACGGTCACCATATTTTTGTTGAAGTTGAGCTGAATTTGTATGATCAGATTTAATCTAAATTTCACACATTTTGGGGTTTAAAAAATACTTTCACAGCAATTTTAGGTCATAAATGAGAATAAGAGCAATAAGACTACCAAATGATAAAACTACAAAAGAGAATATGGCAGTTCCCGCCACCCCCCTAACATCCAAGGATGGATTTTGTATAAACTCCCACAAAACCACTTAAGAAATACTATTGACAATGGAAACCGATGTCGCCAGAGCTCCATTTTCTTCTGTCATCATAAATGTTGACAAAGGGCCTAGCGACAATGGGCTTACAAGTAAGTCACCGATGATAAATGCTCACCAGTACAGAGCCAATGAGATGGCCCATGCCATGGGCAATGGCCGGGTTGACCGTGTACTTGGCAATGTAACGCTTGACCCTTAGGTTGTCGTTGTCACCCTGGTAATATAGAAAAAATAATGAATGCACAATCAATACCATATTGTGAGCAAAAACAAACATGTGACATACTGGGAGAGCAGGTCCAGAAACGGACTTGAAATGAGACCACCCTGTTGAAATAAAACTATAATAAATAAATAAATAAATAACATAAATCAAAAACTGCAAAATCATAATTGATAATTTGCTTATTGTTACAGTACAGTTGTAAACCTTAATGAGGATTTGAGGTTAGGTCTAATGAAATAGTAAAGAAACACTACTTTTTTGTCTTTGAGCATCATTCTATCAAGAAATAACTGTTCACACAGTTATCTTGGCAAATGGTTTTACATTTGCAAATTACTTTATTTGTGATATGTTGCAGGGTCGTGATGTGAACTATACATGAAATGAGCTGACATTGCATATGGGAAGTTGGGAACATGTATCGTAAGTAGCTTTCAAAATAATCTCTATACCCTTCATTCCTGAAAATAAGTGTACACAAAAACAGTTGCTCATCCAGAGTTGTATATTCCAGAACTGCAGTGTGTGCATGCAAGAAATTATTACTTGCGTCTCATGCGGTAGAAGCCTCTGACATGAAAATGAATATCTTACCGTTTCCTCTGACAGTCTGCCTCTGAAAATCTTCATTTTGTCTGCCGTCTGCCATGTACGGGTGATCACCTCACCGACACGACCCATGGCCTGAAAATTAGAACCAATTTCACTCCATCACGTAACATGTAATGATGATTACATAATAAACATGATGATTTACTTGAAGTTATGGTCCATGTAACTCTAATTTCTCTTTAGCACAGCATGTTATTTAATGGTAATTATCTCAAAATATGCCTCATCGCGGCTTCGCCTGAGAATGTTTTTACAGACATGTATGAATCAGATAAGATTATTTACGTCTGGGGACCGACCTTTAAATGTCACAATCCGATAGACGTGACCCAGCTTCGAACCTGCGTCCTCGGCTGAATCAGTTTGTAACTTCCACTGTTTAGCTGGATTACAGGCGCATGCCACAACGCCTAGTTGTTTATTTATACAGGACAATATCAATGGCATGATAAACCATCTCTAAACACACCTCATCTGTTGTAATTTTAATCAATTTAACAATATCATATTCTTTTATTTGCCCATATACAGGTGATGGATACAGTAAATTTGATAAAATCTGTATTTGATCGAGAGTTGGATTTCTTTTGTACCTGTGAATCGGAGGACACCATACTAATATAAAGGTGATGGATACAGTAAATTCGATAAAAATCTGTATTTGATCGAGAGTTGGATTTCTTTTGACACCATACTAATATAAAGGTGATGGATACAGTAAATTCGATAAAAATCTGTATTTGATCGAGAGTTGGATTTTTTTTGTACCTGTGAATCGGAGGACACCATGCTGATATAAAGGTGATGGATACAGTAAATTTGATAAATTTGAGAGTTGGATTTCTTTTGTACCTGTGAATCGGAGGACACCATACTGATATAAAGGTGATGAATACAGTAAATTTGATAAAAATCAGTATTTGATCGAGAGTTGGATTTCTTTTGTACCTGCGAATCGGAGGCCACCATACTGATATAAAGGTGATGAATACAGTAAATTTGATAAAAATCAGTATTTGATCGAGAGTTGGATTTCTTTTGTACCTGCGAATCGGAGGCCACCATACTGATATAAAGGTGATGAATACAGTAAATTTGATAAATCTGTGTTTGATTGAGAGTTGGATTTCTTTTGTACCTGCGAATCGGAGGCCACCATACTAATATAAAGGTGATGAATACAGTAAATTTGATAAAAATCTGTATTTGATCGAGAGTTGGATTTCTTTTGTACCTGTGAATCGGAGGACACCATACTGATATAAAGGTGATGAATACAGTAAATTTGATAAATCTGTGTTTGATTGAGAGTTGGATTTCTTTTGTACCTGCGAATCGGAGGCCACCATACTAATATAAAGGTGATGAATACAGTAAATTTGATAAAAATCTGTATTTGATCGAGAGTTGGATTTCTTTTGTACCTGTGAATCGGAGGCCACCATACTAATTGCTCCCAGATCATGGAGGATATCTTCAGCAGCTATGGTTTCGGCTCGGATCCGAGACTCCGCAAAGGCAACATCTTCCTTGAGATTCCTGCAGGTAACAGAGGATATGGGTCAATCTTCCTATACTAACCAGATGCCAAACTGCTACCTTGAACCAAACACTAACCCTGACCCTAACCCTAACCCTAAACCTTAAGGATATCTTCAGTAGTCATGGTTTCAGCTTGTAAAGGGAACTCTGCAAGGCAACATCTTCCTTTAGATTCCTGCAGATAAAAGAGGATATGGGTCAATCTTCCAGCACTACCTATATATGCAACTTCAATCCTGGACCAAACACTAACTGTAAGCCTAAGCCTAAGTCTAAGCCTAATCCTACAAGTAATCTACAAGATGCCATCAACAATGATGGTTTGGCTTGGATACAAGACTATGCAAAGGCGTCATCGTCCGATTCCTGGGATTAAAAAGAAACAAGGGTTAATTTCTTACACTAACTAAATTCCTAACTTTTACCTGGGACCCAACACTTAACCTGACCCTAACCCTAATCCTAAACCTTAAGGATATCTTCAGTAGTCATAGTTTCAGCTTGAATAGGGGAGTCCCCTATTCAAAAGCCGCATCTTCCTTAAAATTTCTGTGGATAAAAGAGCAAAAGATGCGCTAACTCTGTATTAAGGTATAGGATTTAACACCCTTCTGGCTCTTAACATATGAATTAATGGAACATATGGTATTCTGATAAAGACTGCTTTTAGGGGCAAGGTTAAAACTATTGCCCAAGGGCTTAAACACCTCTTTCTAATAGTACAGTATTACAGCAAATCGAGAAACTGTTGTGTTCATCAAACGTTTTTCGGATGTGGTTCAGATTCCATAAATATTCACGCCACAAAATAATTATGTCATGCCAGCACCATAAACTGAATAATTCACACATCAAGTTTCTTGATGTGATTATGGCTCTTGTTTACAATATGGGAAAGTTTGATTACCGGTATACAAAGTTTTTAGTTTCAATCTATCTATAAGTAATAAACAGATGATGTGTTCTGTGTTATTTACATTCATGTAAAATCCATAGGCCCGAATTCACAAAGGAGGTTTAGATTTAACCCATGGTTTAAACCCTCATTTACATAACCCATGGTTTAAAATAAGCGCAAAATAAGCGCGACACAAGTCAGAGGTCCAATATTAGACGCGCGCAAGGCAAGGTACGCTTATTTTGCGCTAATTTTTAAACCATGGGTTATGTAAATGAGGGTTTAAACCATGGGTTAAATCTAAACCTCCTTTGTGAATTCGGGCCATAAAGTCTGGATCATGACTAATGATGGATACATGTGTTATGAGCAAATGAAGTTCCATCATGGCCGTTGAATAAAGTGTTGATGTTATTGTACTTCAGTTCTCACGTTTACTTTCATTTCTGTATTATTGAGTAGGATACAACAACAGATATACTTGGGAATGTGTAAAAAGTAGTTGAGTTTACTTGTCAAGATGGTGGCAGACCATGAGCATATCCAGGTGTTCATCGATGGTGTTCACTGTGAAGGGGCGGGTTGGGTTGGTAGACGAGGGCAACACATTGGGCACGCCCACTACCTTCATGATGTCGGGGGCGTGGCCTCCTCCTGCACCCTCCGAGTGATAGGTGTGGATGGTGCGGCCCTAGAGAAGGTAAACATGATAATAATAGTTTTAAACTTATAAAGAGCACAAAATAATGCAAAACTGCAATTCTCTATGCACTTTACAAAAATAAAATTGGTTAACATGAACATACAAAGAACAGTATAGAGTGGTGAAGTGTGATGTCATCAAAAATCTATTTTTTTAGAATTTCTCAATTTTTTCTTTATTTTCCGGAATAGCATAAAAAATAAAATAAGTATTGGCTGAGATATGACCATCTGAATAAATAGATTTCCTATAGGAACTCAAGTGTGATTTTGCTCTGGTTCATAACATTACGAACCAGAGCAAAATAACACTGAGCTCCTGTAGGAAATTTATGTATTCAGATGGTCATCTACATTTGCCACACTCCACCCAGGTGAAGTAAATGGGGACCTGGTAGGAAAGTATTCCTTGAAGCGCAGAGCGCATGACAGCTGCACTACTAAAGCCAGGGTAATTATGTTGCATTATTTTAGAGCACTTACAGACTTCTGATTAAGTACATTTTGATTTAAGTGTTTGGCGCTATATAATAAGAAATGTAATTATTGTACCTTTTCATATTTTCAATTGAAAATCAATGAATACTTAGGGATTCCCAAAACACAATAAAATGTAGATAGTACCTCTAATGCAGGTATGGTATCTTCCACGCTGCAGGGTTCAATGAGAGTGTCTGTATGGATCATGACAATGGAGTGAGGTTAGGGGTAGGGGTATGGCTAGGGCTAGGGTTAGGACCGAGGGTTAGGACCAAGGGTCAGGGTTAAGACCAGGGCTACTTTGTGATGGGATATCCTGCAGGTGTTCCAATAGACAGTACCTCAAAAGCAGCTATGGTGTCTTCCACACAGCAGGATTCATTTAGAATGTCTGTATGGATCATGACAATGGAGTGAAGTTTAGGGATACAGGTATGGCTAGGGCTAGGGTTAGGTTCAAGGGTCAGGGTTAAGACCAGGGCTACTTTGTGATGGGATATCCTGAAGGTGTTCCAATAGACAGTACCTCAAAAGCAGCTATGGTGTCTTCCACACAGCAGGATTCATTTAGAATGTCTGTATGGATCATGACAATGGAGTGTGGGTTAGGGGTACAGGTATGGCTAGGACTAGGGCTAGGGTTAGGTTCGAGGGTCAGGGTTAAGACAAGGGCTACTTTGTGATTGGGTATCCTGAAGATGTTCCAATAGACAGTACCTCAAAAGCAGCTATAGTATCTTCCACACAGCAGGATTCATTGAGAGTATCTGTATGGATCATGACTTGGACATCGTGCCTCTCAGCTACGCGCAGACATGTACGAATCGCCTCAGGGGTTGATCCCCAGTCCTCATGCAGCTTCATTCTGAAAAAAACATTAAAATTATCAAACTTAAAGTTTTCCTATCCCGAAAACACTTTTTGTTGTTCTTGATGTAAGGGTCAGGTCCCATGTTGCTATACTATAGTCAGGCCAATTTTCTCAATTTTCTCACAATGTTGTTATGTGTAAAAAAAAAAAATTGTGCTGAAGAAAAAAAACCGACCTTACCACCCCCCCCCCCCCCCCCCCACTAAACGAAATATCGGTCGGCATAATTTTCCAATTTCCGGGACCCCCTCCCCCCCCCCCCCCTCCCCTGTTCACCAGGCATGGTACCTCAAGTAAAAATGTTTCCAGCTCAATCACTGTCAATTTCTTACCCCCCGCTTATTCAGCGGCCGGCTGAGTCGTTGCGACATTTTTCCTCAAAAGCTGGACCCCCCCAAAAAAAAAAAAATGTGCTCTTATGTGTTCCTGACAAGGAAAGAAACATCCCTAAATTTGACTTAGTAAACCAGTCTATTATAAAGCCATTCTTAGCATTCTGATACTTACCCAATCGCTCCTGCTTCAATCTGTTCCTCAAGCTCTCTACAAGATTCTTTGTCAGAATTGGAGGTGTTCCCTTTTCCTACAAAAAACATGGTTGGTAAAAGAATGTAACAAATAAAATTGACATTTGTGTAAAGAAAAGCATATGTCATTAAATATGCCAAGATTCTTGAAACACCCGGTAATATCAATTAGCGCCCAAACCATGGCTGGGTGGCTGCTTCCTAACTTGATCTACATCAGCACATCTCTGCCTTTTTAACTCATGGCCCACTTTGCCCGTAAGAAATTTTTCAAGGCCCACATTCCAAAGACTTAATGAGAAAAAAATGACAAGAAAGTAGAGAATAAATTGTGTATTATGCCACTGTCATTTATAATTAATGCTTAGTAATTACTACCCCATTTCGTAAACACCTAAATCTTTGAGAAGACTTTAGTAAGTTACAATACATAGCTGAATTCCAGCTCTTTCAAAAAAAATCAGATACTTCATTTCATATTATTCCATTTCTAAAAAAAATATTTTGGCCGACCTAGCATCCCACTCTTTCAGGTGGGCGGTTGAGAAGCGTGATCTACATCAACATTTGTGTAGAACATTCACAGCATCTGTGTTAATGAGATTATCAGGCTGGATATTATGTTAAAAACTTTTAGGTTGAATGATCTTCAAATAGAAATGTAAGTAACATATTATTGCAAAGTAAGACAAGCCTCTGTCAAAGGTTTAGACTCCTTAATCGGTGACCACTGAAGTACAGGCATGAAATAAATATTTTTGTGTTTGTTTTTTTGTTTGTTTGTTTTACCCAACTGCTAAAGAGAGCATGCTTATGATTGTAAGCAGGCAATCAGTGGACTGGCAGCTTACTGTCCTCTCCGAGGGACTTGGTAATGATCGACCAAAGGACAATAGCGCATCAAATTGGTTTAGAACTAGGACCTCCCAGTTACGCGACCACTGCTCTGCCACTGAGCCATTGAAGCTCCCTTTGGAAAAAAATGTTTTTGAATAAAACTGGTTTATAGGCCAAAAGGGCTAGCCATACATCACTAGGATATAACAATGATGTAGGAAAGGTACATGTACTTTACTGTATAATCAATTGTCATTTGAGTTTGTTAAACATACCTGTGAATCCAAAATTGAGAGGGAATGCGTCTGTGCTCTGGATCATGTTCTTGATGTGGTTTGGTCCTGGGGTGCAGGTGGTCGCACAGGTACCAGTAGCTGGTCCTAGGACAGAAGAAGGAATTCAGAGAGATAACATCTAAACATTTCACCACACAGATAAGTGCACGCTCAAGGACCTTTGTCTCTTGTCTCTTCCAGGAGCGTAACCAGGGGGGCAGTCGCCCCCCCCCCCCCCCCTCCTCAAAAAAAAGAGAGAGATAGAAGAAAAAAAAGTAAGAGGACGTAGGAAGAAAAAGGAGCAGACAAAGAAACATTTTTGAAAATTCAGACAAGGATTAGGAATCGAGAACGGTACAAGTCGTCTTCTTTCTCTAATAATTTAATGAAACGTCACAGCTTCCGCCCTTCGCGGAGGGAGAAAACTTCCTCTTCGCTGCACCCACCCCCATAGGGAGCGCGCTTTGTAAGTATCTCGCACGCTTTGCGCGCTTACTACCTCCCCCCTAAATAAAATCCTAGCTACGCGGGTGGTCTCTTCTCTTCTCTTCTCTTTTCTCTCCTTGCTTCTCTCTTTTCTCCTTTCTCTTCACTCCTCTTTTCTCTGCTCCTCTTTTCCTCTCCCTCTCTCTCTCACTCGTGTACCGTTTACCTGTTCCTCCACCAAACATAGTCGTCAGTCCAGAAGCAATAGCTTCCTTGGCGAGTTGAGGACAGATAAAGTGAATATGGGCATCCAATCCGCCCGCTGTCAGGATCTTCCCTTCTCCAGCAATGGCTTCTGTTTCCACGCCAACAGCCATTCCTGCTGTCACTCCGTCCATCACATCGGGGTTTCCAGCCTTTCCGATCCCAACTATCATTCCATCCTGTAGCAAATGGACAAAAAATAAACATCCTCTTGTTCTTAAATATTGCCTTGATTTCTGATACTTGGATAACATGTTGATGAGGCACTCTATGTCTGCGACTCAAAATTGGCAAGGACTTTATTTGATATACCTCTTATGCAAAATCTGATTCCTTATATTCTAAAGAGTATGTGTGCCAAAAATGTCATCAAAGTTTTGTGGTATTTGAACAGTTGTTTGTAGTGGCCTAGCGCAAGCTAGGATGAAATAAGTAATCAGTTGAGAATAAGTTGAGAATAGGATCGTTGAGGAAACGACCCGTCTTCGTACCTTAATACCAACATCTGCCTTGATGATGCCTGCCACTGCGTCAACAATGAGGGCGTTTGTAATGACAGTGTCTAGGGTATCCTTTGATGTAAGATGAGCTGCTTGTCCCATTCCTTCCCGCAAGACCTGAAACAATAAACCAGTTTGTAGATACATTTAGTGCATGAGCAGATATATGGTCATTGGCACCAAATTGTGACACAGGCCGAGGCAAATACTGCAGACACGCTTGTGAAAGTTGAACACATAATCATCATTCATTTACGCACCATGTCTGTCAAACTTGACACTCCAGGGGAGTGTTTCACAAATATTATCCCAGCTGTAGCATGGCTGCCATTATGGCGCTCTAGAATTTCATCTCCATATCGAACTCCTATCTGTACATTGATAGCTCACCTTACCACCTCTAAGCCTGCATTCATCTCCATGTTTGATTTCTACCTGTACATTGATAGCTCATCTTACCATCTCTAAACTTGCATTCATCTCCATATTGAACTCCAACCAGTACATTGATAGCTCACTTACCACCTCTAAACTTGCATTCATCTCCATATCGAACTCCTATCTGTACATTGATAGCTCACCTTACCACCTCTAAGCCTGCATTCATCTCCATGTTTGATTTCTACCTGTACATTGATAGCTCACCTTACCACCTCTAAACTTGCATTCATCTCCATATTGAACTCCTACCTGTACATTGATAGCTCACCTTACCACCTCTAAACTTGCATTCATCTCCATATTGAACTCCTACCTGCACATTGATAGCTCACCTTACAGCCTCCAAACTTGCATTCAACTACATATTGAACTCCTACCTGTACATTGATAGCTCACCTTACCACCTCCAAACTTGCATTCATCTCCATATTTGAGCTGTCCACCTAGCACAGAGATCAAGTCATGTTCCACTTCAATCACCAGTGATGTATCTCCAAGTCTCACCTACAAATAATATAATAATAATAATAATATTGATTATTTAGAAGCGCTAAAAACAGAAAGTACCATATATAGCAGTCACAAAATAACAGTGTGAAGTGAACTTAAAAGTCATAAAATAGTTGAATCATATTAATACTGAGGAAGTATGTTTAAGGAATCTTTTGAAAGTGGCAAGACAGGTTAATTCTCTGATGAAAAGGGGGATATTTGTTCCACAATTACGAAACTGCAACTTTTATTGCTACATTGTTCTAATAAAATGTAATGTCTATGACAACTACAATGTATATACAAAGACGGAGGGAATGATGTCAAAATGTTGAAAAGTGAACAATTTCAAGATAGTCATGAGACAAAAAATGAATGCAGTATGAACAGAAATTGTTGCCCTTTCTACTCATGTACCTCGAATTTTTTCAAGAGCTCTGAATCAGAAGATATTGTTGCGAAAGGGTTAAAGGCACACTGTCCTACTTGTAGCTACTTGCTCCCTCTATATAGAAAACTTCCCCAATCGGTGCCTGTTGGTCCTCTATGATCCTCTTTTTCTTATGTTAAATGAGAGCTGAGTTAATGAGATAGCCACCTGTCACAGTGACCTCGTTGGCTCGATGGGTGGTCTAATCCTTTCTGGCTGAAGTAGTAAAGCCTGCCTTTAAATCATTTATTATGTCTTTGCAAAGGCGCTTTGAGCCAGTAGGACAAACTAACCTTGTCTCCAACTGTTGGTCCGTACGTATGAATGTAGTTGAGTCGTGGCATCAGGCATATGAAGTTAGAAACAGTCTCTGCATCTATCTGTTGGCATAGTGTTTTATTAGAGATGGTTATAAAATAGAAGGAAACTGGTGATTGCCTTCATGAATGTGAAACATCTGCATGTACCTACATGGCAGAGCTGCCAACCTCCAGAACAGAAAATCAGTAATCACAAGGCACAAAATCAGTAATTTTAGGTATAAATCAGTAATTTCCTATGCTGCGCTATGAATCTAAAAAAAACGGCACACCAACACTGCGCGGACGCATGATTATCTGAAATTTTTGGTGACTTTACTCACACAAAGTTGTTAAATATTGAGTTTCAGGTCATCACAACACAGTTTTCCATGAAAAATGGCTCCTATTAAGAGAATACTTGATACTTTTCCGTCTTTCTCAGCGAGTGTTGGAGGCCACCATACTTCACAGCACTTGTTAAGATAAATCATATTTAAAAAATAAAAAAAAAATCCGTAATTTGAGACAACATTCCGTAATGGTCGTTAATTTCCGTACCAATTACGGGAAATCCGTACTAGTTGGCAGCTCTGACATGGGCATTGGTTAGTTTGACTTAATTTAGCCCAATTTACCAGTAGACATGCCATGGTCAAAGGAGAAGTCCATCCTGATATTAAGTTGGTTTTTAATAGAAGCAGAAAAATAGGTCAGTGAAAGTTTGTGCAAAAACTGATTAAAAATAATAAAAGTGTTTGAAGGTGTAATTAATTAAACACAAATTGGCAACTTTGTGACGTATCTTGCAAGGTCCCCTTTTATTTGCCCTGTACAAAAAACTTTAAAAATGTATAGATACTATGTCCCTTTTGAAGCCAACATCATCTGTAAAACTTTGCAGGGAATATGGATATGTCATGTATATCCTATGAGAAATTGATTTCATGTTGAAATGATTGTTTATTTTTTCAAATTTTTACCAACTTTTTGTAATTTTTCATGGAGCGAAAGGGTTGGCACTTGGTGCTCCGTAAATAAAGAATAAATCTGCACATTTCAACCTGGACTAAAGTTACAACAATCTAATGAATACTGGCTTTTGAATGTAACCCGAGATGTAAACAGCATCTACATCCTACTTCTACTGCATCTTACCTGTGCCTGGTTTCCGAAGGAATGCTGTTGGATCTTTTCTCTCAGTGAGCTCTCAGAGGCTTTGGCAACCGGTCCATCCACCAATCCATTGCCACCTCGTATCACTCTATAGATATGGACATTAGAAGCAGGATTACAAAGTTGTATAATGAAACCAACTTTAGTGACCACCTGTATAGAAATACTACCTGTCATCATAATCACCCTAGATAGTCAAACCTGCTTTAGCCACAACCTGTATAGAAAAAAACACTTTTATTGTCTCCCGTGAGTGGTTTTATATACTGGTACAGGTTACACTGTATTAGAAGCAGGATTACAATTTTACAAACTTATACAGTAAAATCAGCTTTAGCCAAGGCCTATATAGAAAGACCAACTGTCTTTAAAATGCATTTTTATCGTCTCCCTTGAGTTGTTTTATATACACGTTACACTGTTTAACTCTAATGAGTAAATCATATATATTCTTCATATTTAAGCATTCTTTTTCACTACATATATTCGTTAGACCATTTGGAATAATAATACAACAACAAAATTTGGAAGAGCCAGGTTATTCCTTATGTCATCTCTTGTTTTGAAAAATTCTTATGTATTTCATTGTTTTTAATTATGTATTTTATTGTTTTTGTTGTTTTATTTCAATTCTATCAACTGTTTTGACCCCCAAAACAAAGATCTAAACTTTAAACAAGATCAAATAACCAATGTTTTATCTCTTTTTAGGAAAAAAGAAATTTCCATATGTTTTTTACACAAATCACGAAAATGAGCGATTTTCAGGCTGACATGCAAATACAAAAGGTCACGTGACTTTGTATCTGCACATTCCCTTATACTGACCTCTTTCCAGCAATAGCGACGAGATTGACATCCCTTGTCTCTCCAGGACTGAAGCGTACCGCTGTACCAGATGCAATATTCTGTCAAAAACAAACAAATCAGTAGACTTTACCAATGATCAATATTTCTGGCCCAGCGCCACACAAAAAAGCCTGAAGTATATATATCTTTATGCCTGCGCCCACTAAAGGTGGTGCCCGAGGCCTTTAATATGTTTTGGGGTTGTCTCTCCATCCATACCACTTTCTCGTTATCGCGATATCTCAAGAACCACTTGAGGTATATACTTTAAACTTGATGATAGTATGTATCACAGTAGCAAGAAAATCTCAATAGATTTTGGAGTAACTAGGGCAAAGGTCAAAGATAACAGCAGTCAACTTTTGAAATTCCAGGTATTGACCTTGTTATCGCGATATCTCAACAACCACTAGAGACACGAAGCTCAAACTTGTTGAAACTACACGTATGTATCATCATATGAAGATGATCTGAGTAGATTTTGGGTTTGTAGGTCAAAGGTTAAAGGTCACAGAGGTCCGAGTTGGTTGTCAGAGGTCGTAGAAAGGCTTCTAGCAGTCTTGAAAAGGTAGTTATAGGTCGATGACTGGTTGCGCAAGGTTCTGTGTTTGTTCTCGTTACACTGGTAAGTGCAGGTGAGTATTTTTGTATAGAAATTACACTAACAATTATTATCACTATTATTTAGGTGCAGCGCTCAAAATACACGGGGGCGATGGGCGATTCGCCCCCGTGAACTCCACAATCGCCCCCGTCAGGTTGCCTACGGGGGCGATTGCAAAATTAAAAATCGCCCCCGTGGAATTATAAAATAAAGATTATCTTTTCTTATATAACTTTAACAAAAAATTAAGTATCAATTTTCAAACCTTAAACTAATGAAATGGAACTTAGATGGCGCCGGTAGTACCGGTGTGCACACTGACGCCCAATATCTGCTGGAGCTGGAGACGATCGCGCAATTAGGACTGAAACATGGAGAAGTTTTTCGTTGTGAAAAGTGTGAATCCTCTGAAATCTGGTTGTTCTAAAAGACCAGCAAATAATGTAACTCGACCAATAAATCAATATTGAGAAGAAGATCAGCAAAGATGTTGCAGGGGCGGATCTAGGCGGTTTAGGGGGTTTAACTCCCCGATGGGCTGCCAAGAGAAAATGTGATGTGCATAGAAAAATGCTATCGTGTCCAGACCTACACAGTAGTAGTAGATGCCAGGAAAACATCACTAACGGGGGTTCAAAATAGCACCAAAAAATCGCCTCGCTGCATCGTGGCTCGTGGACGATGCTCCGCATGTTAGTAGATGCCTGGAAAACATCACTTATGAGGGTTCAAAATAATAATAATAATAAAAACGTTACTTATAAAGCGCTTACCACCGAAGTCTCTAAGCAACAACAAAATTCGCCTCGCCGCTATGCGGCTCGTGGACGATGCTCCACATCGTATTTGGGTTCCCCCCCCCCCCCCCCCTAGCAAAAAGCTAGATCCGCCCCTGTGTTTTGGAAGGATATGGTAAAGAAAAGAAAGAATGTCAATAAGGTTGCTCCGAATAATGAGGAGGACATTTTGTGCAGAACGGGAAGAAATGGAGAGTCATCACGGGCAGGCGCGGATCCAGAATTTCTTAGGGGGGGGGCCCAAATTTGAAATTATGCGAGCCAAATATTGGTACGTAATGGTGACCAGCATTGACGTAATGGGGGGGGGGGTGCAGGGAGGGGCGATTTTCCCACTCCCTCCTCCGCAAAGCGCCGAAGCTTTGACGTTTCATTAAATCATTAGTGAAAGAAGGCGATTCGTTGCCCGTTCTCGAAAATAATCCTCGTCTGAATTCAGTTTACCCCCCCCCCCTCTTGCACAAAGCGCGGAAGCTTTGACGTTTCATTAAAGTATTAGAGAAAGAAGACGATTCATATTACCATTCTCGACTCTTAATCATTGTCTGAATTCAGTCACCTCATCACGGTGCGAAGCGCGGAAGCTTTGACGTTTCATTAAAGTATTAGAGAAAGAAGACGATTCGTATTACCATTACCTACCAGAAATAACTGGTAGATTTTTTTTCTTATCATATATTATTGGTCCAGGTCGACACCTTTAACAAATATAACAACATGAAGGTACATGGCTAAAGGGAAAGTGGAGAAATAAAATAGGTGATTTACTCAGAAGTACCCAACGTGGATTTAGCTCCTTTTGGAATGAAACCTATTTGGATTTAGCTCCTTTTGGAATGAAACAGGATATTGTACCTAAATTTGTTCATACTTACTGGTGAAATTTTAGAATGTGATATAGTGCATTTTGTTCCCATGTAGGAAATCATTATTTTAAGACCAAAAACTCAATTTTAATAAAATATGGATTTAGCTCCTTTTGGAATCAAGCTCTTCAAATATGGTGCATTGGCATATGGGCTATGGTTAGAGCGTTGGATGCGTTGAACAGCGTTGGTGTATTATGTGGATTTATCATATTCATATTCTGAATATTTTCAGCGAATTGAATAATATTGAAAAGGATGCAATTCATAGTTGTATTCGATAATTCTCACTTAACATTTTCTCTCTCTCTCTCTCCCTGTCTTGCATAAAGAAAATATGAAAATAATATTTTGCCTTGATTAAGAAAAGTTGATAATGTTATCAGTATTAAACAGGGAGAAGGAAAAGGGAGGAAATTAATCAAAACAAACATTGAAGAATCCAATTCAGTGTTCTTTCGTGATGCATAAGAATGAAAGTACATTAAAAGGTGAAATAATAAATTGAAGAGCGATGATAAATCAATTCTTTGACGTTGATTGATTGAATAAAAAATAATGAAACAATATGGTCTGAGGGTCATATATCTTCGAATATTAGAAAGTTTCATCCACCATCGTGTTGTTGAACACTATTTGCAATTTAATTTTAATGCGGTGACTTGTCAGTTACGAGCAGAAGGTCATTTCAGGCTTCTATATTCTGTAATACTATCAACAAATATCTGGATAGAGACACTCCGTCACATCAAGCTAGGAGAAAGTATATTATCATCTCACAGAATTCTACTCGAACACCGCATCGAAATTCTTTTCACCCTTTTTTTCTTCTTCCTCTTTTTTGGTCCCTTTTAGCTCTCCTTTTTTCCTTTTCCTACCTTCTCTCTCTTTTTTTTTAGCGGGGCGGGGGGAGGCAAAGGCCTTTTGCCCCACCCCCATCCGCAACTTGTTGGCGGGAAAATTGCAACTGATATCCCCCTTCTTTTCTTTACTTCTTCCTCAATTTTCCTTCCCTTTATCTCCTCTTCAGTGACTGGTCCCTCAAAAAATAGTGCTAAGCCAGTCACAGAGAATTCATGATTTCAACTGATGCCTGTCAGTGCATTGTAAATTTGATTTTTCTTCAAATTTCATTTAAAAATCTTTTCATATTTGATAAATATGGTGCATTGGCATATGGGCTATGGTTGGAGCGTTGGATGCGTCGAACAGCGTTGGTGTATTATGTGAATTATCATATTCATATTCTGAATATTTTCAGCGAATTGAATAATATTGAAAATGATGCAATTCATAGTTGTACTCGATAATTCTCACTTAACATTTTCTCTCTCTCTCTCTCTCCGTCTTGCATAAAGAAAATATGAAAATAATATTTTGCCTTGATTAAGAAAAATTGAAAATGTTATCAGTATTAAACAGGGAGAAGGAAAGGGGAGGAAATTAATCAAAACAAACATTGAAGAATCCAATTCAGTGTTCTTTCGTGATGCATAAGAATGAAAGTACATTAAAAGGTGAAATAATAAATTGAAGAGCGATGATAAATCAATTCTTTGACGTTGATTGATTGAATAAAAAATAATGAAACAATATGGTCTGAGGGTCATATATCTTCGAATATTAGAAAGTTTCATCCACCATCGTGTTGTTGAACACTATTTGCAATTTAATTTTAATGCGGTGACTTGTCAGTTACGAGCAGAAGGTCATTTCAGGCTTCTATATTCTGTAATACTATCAACAAATATCTGGATAGAGACACTCCGTCACATCAAGCTAGGAGAAAGTATATTATCATCTCACAGAATTCTACTCGAACACCGCATCGAAATTCTTTTCACCCTTTTTTTCTTCTTCCTCTTTTTTGGTCCCTTTTAGCTCTCCTTTTTTCCTTTTCCTACCTTCTCTCTCTTTTTTTTAGCGGGGCGGGGGGAGGCAAAGGCCTTTTGCCCCACCCCCATCCGCAACTTGTTGGCGGGAAAATTGCAACTGATATCCCCCTTCTTTTCTTTACTTCTTCCTCAATTTTCCTTCCCTTTATCTCCTCTTCAGTGACTGGTCCCTCAAAAAATAGTGCTAAGCCAGTCACAGAGAATTCATGATTTCAACTGATGCCTGTCAGTGCATTGTAAATTTGATTTTTCTTCAAATTTCATTTAAAAATCTTTTCATATTTGATAAATATGGTGCATTGGCATATGGGCTATGGTTGGAGCGTTGGATGCGTCGAACAGCGTTGGTGTATTATGTGAATTATCATATTCATATTCTGAATATTTTCAGCGAATTGAATAATATTGAAAATGATGCAATTCATAGTTGTACTCGATAATTCTCACTTAACATTTTCTCTCTCTCTCTCTCTCCGTCTTGCATAAAGAAAATATGAAAATAATATTTTGCCTTGATTAAGAAAAATTGAAAATGTTATCAGTATTAAACAGGGAGAAGGAAAGGGGAGGAAATTAATCAAAACAAACATTGAAGAATCCAATTCAGTGTTCTTTCGTGATGCATAAGAATGAAAGTACATTAAAAGGTGAAATAATAAATTGAAGAGCGATGATAAATCAATTCTTTGACGTTGATTGATTGAATAAAAAATAATGAAACAATATGGTCTGAGGGTCACATATCTTCGAATATTAGAAAGTTTCATCCACCATCGTGTTGTTGAACACTATTTGCAATTTAATTTTAATGCGGTGACTTGTCAGTTACGAGCAGAAGGTCATTTCAGGCTTCTATATTCTGTAATACTATCAACAGATATCTGGATAGAGACACTCCGTCACATCAAGCTAGGAGAAAGTATATCATCATCTCACAGAATTCTACTCGAACACCGCATCAAAATTCTTTTCACCCTTTTTTTCTTCTTCCTCTTTTTTGGTCCCTTTTAGCTCTCCTTTTTTCCTTTTCCTTCCTTCTCTCTCTCTTTTTTAGCGGGGGCGGGGGGAGGCAAAGGCTATTTGCCTCACCCCCATCCGCAACTTGTTGGCGGGAAAATTGCAACTGATATCCCCCTTCTTTTCTTTACTTCTTCCTCAATTTTCCTTCCCTTTATCTCCTCTTCAGTGACTGGTCCCTCAAAAAATAGTGCTAAGCCAGTTACAGAGAATTCATGATTTCAACTGATGCCTGTCAGTGCATTGTAAATTTGATTTTTCTTCAAATTTCATTTAAAAATCTTTTCATATTTGATAAATATGGTGCATTGGCATATGGGCTATGGTTGGAGCGTTGGATGCGTCGAACAGCGTTGGTGTATTATGTGGATTTATAATATTCATATTCTGAATATTTTCAGCGAATTGAATAATATTGAAAAGGATGCAATTCATAGTTGTACTCGATAATTCTCACTTAACATATTCTCTCTCTCTCTCTCTCCCTGTCTTGCATAAAGAAAATATGAAAATAATATTTTGCCTTGATTAAGAAAAATTGAAAATGTTATCAGTATTAAACAGGGAGAAGGAAAGGGGAGGAAATTAATCAAAACAAACATTGAAGAATCCAATTCAGTGTTCTTTCGTGATGCATAAGAATGAAAGTACATTAAAAGGTGAAATAATAAATTGAAGAGCGATGATAAATCAATTCTTTGACGTTGATTGATTGAATAAAAAATAATGAAACAATATGGTCTGAGGGTCATATATCTTTGAATATTAGAAAGTTTCATCCACCATCGTGTTGTTGAACACTATTTCCAATTTAATTTTAATGCGGTGACTTGTCAGTTACGAGCAGAAGGTCATTTCAGGCTTCTATATTCTGTAATACTATCAACAGATATCTGGATAGAGACACTCCGTCACATCAAGCTAGGAGAAAGTATATCATCATCTCACAGAATTCTACTCGAACACCGCATCGAAATTCTTTTCACCCTTTTTTTCTTCTTCCTCTTTTTTGGTCCCTTTTAGCTCTCCTTTTTTCCTTTTCCTTCCTTCTCTCTCTTTTTTTTAGCGGGGGCAGGGGGAGGCAAACACCTTTCGCCCCACCCCCATCCGCAACTTGTTGGCGGGAAAATTGCAACTGATATCCCCCTTCTTTTCTTTACTTCTTCCTCAATTTTCCTTCCCTTTATCTCCTCTTCAATGACTGGTCCCTCAAAAAATAGTGCTAAGCCAGTCACAGAGTATTCATGATTTCAACTGATGCCTGTCAGTGCATTGTAAATTGGATTTTACTTCAAATTTCATTTAAAAATCTTTTCATATTTGATAAATATGGTGCATTGGCATATGGGCTATGGTTGGAGCGTTGGATGCGTCGAATAGCGTTGGTGTATTATGTGGATTTATAATATTCATATTCTGAATATTTTCAGCGAATTGAATAATATTGAAAATGATGCAATTCATAGTTGTACTCGATAATTCTCACTTAACATTTTCTCTCTCTCTCTCTCTCCGTCTTGCATAAAGAAAATATGAAAATAATATTTTGCCTTGATTAAGAAAAATTGAAAATGTTATCAGTATTAAACAGGGAGAAGGAAAGGGGAGGAAATTAATCAAAACAAACATTGAAGAATCCAATTCAGTGTTCTTTCGTGATGCATAAGAATGAAAGTACATCAAAAGGTGAAATAATAAATTGAAGAGCGATGATAAATCAATTCTTTGACGTTGATTGATTGAATAAAAAATAATGAAACAATATGGTCTGAGGGTCATATATCTTCGAATATTAGAAAGTTTCATCCACCATCGTGTTGTTGAACACTATTTCCAATTTAATTTTAATGTGGTGACTTGTCAGTTACGAGCAGAAGGTCATTTCAGGCTTCCCGGCCCCCCCACCTCCTGGATCCGCCACTGATCACGGGGATAAAAGTATACAGCTATGTAACAAGTAAATTTCTAAGAGGGAAAATGCCGACTTTCATGGGTACCAATCCAATGGAAATTTGTATTAAAATAAGAGCCCCCATCAGCACTTTTTTTTTTTGGAAGAGCCCCCGTGGACAAAAATTTAATTTGAGCCCTGTTTAGGTGGCATGTACTAACTCACCAATCTCATACCGAGGGAAGCCAGCCGGTCAAAGGTCAAATACTTGTTTGCTTCGATGAAATGGTAATGGCTGCCAATCTGAATGGGACGATCACAGGTGGAGGTGACCTTTAACCTTTTGGTTGCCCGGCCGGCGTTGAGCGTGATAGGTTCATCGGACGCTGCAAAGTATTCTCCGGGATGTACAGCCAGAGGTGCATCAGCTGGACCGTTCTAAAGAGAACATGGAAATATAATAAATCATCATCATCGTCACAATTTTTCTCATCTTACGATCTAAATATAAGCCTTTGTTAGGAAGTTCCTTATAATGTTGATAAAAGTTAAAAGACACCCGCCTTATAAAACTTGCAGTTGGAATCAATTTCAACTATCCATCGCAGCTCATAAAACCGGCAATTGATATGAATATGGCTGGGCAGAACTTATCCTTTAGACTATTAACAGAGTCGAACAAGTTCAATATTGCAACATTACCTTTATTTGGGGGAGCAGGAAAAGCATACAAATACTGTGAAAATCATCATAATCGTTTAATATTTGTTTTTACCACAGTAAATTCAGAGGATTCATTCTCTTGATGGACATTCTATAAGGATTCTGGGTCCCGTTTAAAAAAACTTGTCATCAGTGACAATTAAATGACAGTTTTTGTTATATAAGCTACTGAAATCCTTGCTTCTGATTGGTTATCAGCAGATTTGTCACTGATATTTGTCATTTGAAAAAAGGCTTTGTGAAACACGTCTTCAGTATCCACCTGGGTGAGGCCAGCTAGAAACATACTCTCACATGTTTTCTATCGTCTCCTTTCAAGTTTTGTGAGAATGGCCACTTGGTTTTGAGCTGGCCACATTTTTGCACACAATAAGGAACTTAGATGCTGCTTGTAAGTGATGTAGATATACAGTAGGCTTACGGATGCACCATGTGAGAGAGAGGGAGGATTAAGGAGTCCTGAAAAGGACTCTTGGTAGTCTTTCTTGAGGGTGTGTAGTCCTGAAAAGGACTGTTGGTGTAGTCTTGAAAAAGACTGTTGGTGTAGTCTTGAAAAAGACTGTTGGTTATCTTTCTTAGCTTATAGTTCTAAGGAGAACTATAGCGCTTGGAGAGGATGGGTGGTGGTCCTCAATCCTCCCTCTCTCTCACATGGTGCAGCCGTAAGCCTACTGTATAATAAGGAACTTGTTCCTATTAACAATGGGAATCCAACATTTAGTTTAGGCTTTTAGACACACACAGAGAAAGAGAGAAAGAGAATGCAAAAGACAAAGAGAGGGAACGAAGGAAATACAGATAGAAAAACATAGAGCAAAAGAAAAAAAATTATTAAAATAAGCCACCATAACAAGCAAAGAGAAATATGGATTATGACAATGATTCTTTCCTCATAGATTAAACCCATTGACTCCTGAATTATCCCATTCCCATAAGCTTTAACCCATATTGGTACAGTGTCTCTATTTAGTGACATTTTTGCATTATCTTCTGATCCAGAATGCTAGGAATTACACGTTGAACATGAGCAGAAAGAGCAAAATCAAACATTTTTGTTGTCTACTTTAGATGCAGTATCTTGTGCTGTTCTCAAATAAAAGTGATTTAATTGTTTCAATTCAATTCAATTTTATTTCGCAATATAAAAATCAAAATATACAAAGTAACAGTAAATTTTAACTATGTTTACAAAGGTTATATGCGGGGCTTTCCATGAAGGTTGCGAAAACCTGTGAAGTTGGATCGCCCATTAAAGAATGAAAAACAAATACAAAAAGAAATATAACATATTATAAGCACACAACAATAAATTAAGTAAAATAAGCAAAGTACAAACACTTCAACTATCTGTAAGACAAGAGAAAGTAAAATAGAGAGAAGAAAAACAATATATAAAGGGGGAAAAGAAAGGAAAGGAAAACAAGATAACAATGAAAGAGGGTTCAGATATACAATTTAGAAGAAAAAAATCAACAACTGAGCTGATTAGTAATTATTTAGTAGTAAGATTTTATATTGTTTTCTAAAGGAAGATATGAATTGTGATTTTGTTATTAGTTGGGGAATCATATTCCACTGTTTAGGACCTAGATAACTCATTGATTTAGCTTCATAACTAGACTTAACAGACCATAAATGAAATTTGTTGGAAAGCCGTGTATTATAATTATGAATTTGACTATTATATTGAAAGAGGTCTGAAAAGGGGGCAGGTAACAACTTGTTTTTATATTTGTACATGAACGTTGTTGGTGGTGGTTACTTTACCTGACTGCTAAGAAAGCATATATGCTTGTTAGTAAGCAACCAGAGAGCCGACGGCTTTAGGCCCTCTCAAAGAGACCTGGTAATGGGGATTAATGCCTTACCAAAGGGCAGTGGAGCATCGCCTTGTTTCCGAACCCGGGTCGCGGGATTACGAGACCACTGCTCTACCAACTGTAAAATATTAAATCACTACTTTCATGTACATTGGCAATTTTGGGGTTAAATTTTGAAGTTTTCTTTTACATTTTCTTACATTTTTAAAACTATGAAAGAGTAGAAAATAGGCAAAATTATTGCCGGTTTGAGGAAGGAACACTGATTAATTAAGAAACTAAGAACATTCTGAACTACCAGAGTTAAAGAGTCCTATACCTGTGACAGATGTGGCTGGTCAAAGACAGACAGATCAGGCACTGGCAAGAAGCTACCATAGAGGGCAAGGTTGAGGTCTCCGTTCTCTCTAGCGACAGGTTGATGGATCGTGACAAGTTTGGTGCCGTCCGGGAAGGTGGCCTCAATCTGTACCTCAGGGATCATCTCTGCAACACCAGGCAAGACCTGCCGGACACCTGATAATAATAATGACCATAGTCAAATTTTTATATCACTGGATTCTATTGCTATCCCACATTTTAAAGTGCACATGCTTCACTCCCTGGGGAGTGTTCTGGCCAGGTGCCATTTTACAGGAGCTCACATGCAAATATAAACCAGATTAACAATAGCATCCTACCAGATACCCATTTAATTAAAACCTGGGTGGAGAGAAACAATGTACCGGTAGATAAAATGCTTGGCTCAACCCTACATAAGGACACAAGGGCATTTATGCCTTGCCAAGAATCATACCCACGATGTTCACATCTCCATTCAAGTGTTGAAACCACACTGATACCTCTATGATAAGCATACAAAGATAAAACTGAATACTGGTTATGTGATTACATTGTTTTAAAAAATCTGTCTGGTAGCCATTGGCGGGGGAGGATTATGGAGTACATACATTGTAAGAGTTGGTAAGGTTTTTGAAGCAACAAAATGAGAACTATATGTAATAATTACCTCATGAGGCAAGAGTTTGTCCTATGGGGGGTATTCCTGGGAGGGTGAAAATGTCTGGATACGATCTTCCCCCATTTTAACTGCCAAGCACAGAAGCATTCCATTTTACTAAGAATATTTCAGCAAACATATTTCATACCCTAGGCCTACTGTCTAAATGGTTTGGGCACTTAAAGCCAGTCTGCACTAGTTTAACCAGGAGGGATTAGACCTCCCTGCAAGGTCACTGACAGGTGGTTATCTCATCAAATCAGCTCTCAATTAACATAAGAAAAAGGGGACCATGGGGGACCAATGGTCACCGATCAGGCATTGTTTGCTATATAGAGGGCGCAAGTAGCGATAAGTAGTGCAGTGGGGCTTTATGTTTAAGAAAGGGAAGCTGTCCAAAGCCAGATCAGGTGTTTGCCATTGTTATATTGTCTGGTTCCCTATCCACTGCAAAAATATTGGGACGTACATGTATCAGGAGCAACCCAAACATCGACCGAATGGAAGCAGAAGCGTCCTGAAACACTCAAGCATAACGGCAATGGGAAAACAGGATATCACAATGCCTAAACATTTCGGAAGTAGTGTATAAAGTCTAACAAATGACAAACAAGACATTTTACCACGCCAAAAAAAATGGGGAGGGGGGGGGGAGCTTTGCTACTCAGTTACTAATTTTAAGAAGCAGAATCTGCACTCTGTATGTACCTACCTAATAATTGTCTCCCAATGTTCATCAATTCAGAAACTGGTTTTCCATCTCTCACAAACTCCTGCATCTATAATTTGAAAAAAATTCAAAAAGGAAATAACATCACCCGACGGGCCTTAATTTTTAATATTTTTAGGGCAAGGCCACTTTTCTGTAGGGCACATTCCTATATTACAGCACAAATAGGAAGAAATGGAAAGGGCACAACAAATCTCCAAGGCCAATGAGAGGGTCATTGAGGCCAATCAAAGGGGCATCTAAGGCCATGGCCTTGGTGGCCTTGTATTAATTTAAGCCCTGACCCAACATCTTAAATCCTGTACACAAATCTTCCAAAAAAATGGCAGGTATTGTTTTCCTGCATAAAACAGAATTGACAAGTGTCTTTTATTCCCAGAACACAGTGACACTGCATTAAATACATGTAACTTGACACGAGTCTCCAAAAAGAACAGAGCTTTTTCAACCTGAATTATATTCACAAACAGACAAGAAGATGACAAGGGTAAATGTTCTTGGGAGGTAATTTTACCGGGTAATTTTCACAGGGGTGATTGTCCAGGGGGTACCGGTAATTGTTGTGAAGTGATACAATTTTCTTCATACTCATTAACTGTTTACCTACAAACTGTGTTTACCTACCGTATACATTCTACCAATACACACAATTATTTGTTCAGGTGATCAGTACACTTTAATTGAGCTATAGCTAGCATTGGTGGGGTTACAATATGTATCCTTGTGGACTTGTGGTATATATAGTGGTTCATTCACTTGACTCTTAATCGAAGGGTTGAGGGTTCAAAGACATTAATCCATTATTTGTAGGAAGCAAAAGTTAATGTGGTTGGATTAGCAAGTGCCGCTTGTAAAAAGGGTGACTGGCTGGAATGCTCCCCAGGGAGTGGAAAATGTGCATACATTGTGTTTCGGGTAAGCCTGAATCCGATGACCAAGGTAATAATATGTGCTGCGCCTAGGAAAAAAAGTATTAGGCGCATAATAAATGTGAGCTATTAAGTTATTATTATTTGCCACTGTACATTCAGAATGTGGGCAAAAGAAACTTGCTAACCATGGTTCGCCTATAGATCCTACCTGAGATGCAATGAGTGCCACAGTTTCTGGGTGATTCAGCTTCAGACCTCTCGCAAGGCGCTTCTGAGCAAGGGCGCCTGCTTCATGAACCAACAGGCTCTCCTGCTCTCTTGGACTCAACCGCATCCTGGATCACAAGTAGTGCAGGCCAAGGTAACAAGCAGTCCAGGTCCAACAGGCAGTCCAAGTCTAAAAAGAAAACCAGAGAAACATGTAAACGTCATGAACGTGATGAAGGGTAGATCTTTTATTTGATGCCTCATTCATCCTAATATCCCCAGTAATAAGAAAGTTATGCCAATTTTAAACGCCCGGAAATCATGTATTTAATTGCTTGTTTTCCTTTGTTTTCAAAACAAAAGTTGTGATCTCAAATGTAACCGAAAGTTTGTAGACCTAGATTATTTCTTTACCAAAAAACACCAAAAAATGCCAAGATGTAAATAGGGTAGCGTGCCCAGTATTCGGTCAGACAGCCGTTTCAACAGCTGTAACAATTTAAAAATTAATTAATGAGCTGCGAAACTTGCACAAATCAGGCAGCTGAACAACTTTGCTTAAAGGGATCCGGTAACTTTGTCTCAGATTCTGAAACAAAATTCTGGATTTAGCTCATGATGCAATGATAATTATAAACCTTTAGGTCAGTCAGGAACCCCATGACTTTTATAAGCCGATCGCCTGTCTGATTATCAAGATATTTATGATTGGTATTACAAATTTTGAAAACCATTCGCCTGACGGTTTTCATTAAACTACAGTCTATTGGGGAAAACGAGTATGGTAAAACCGGTCACTCAAAGATTTTTACTTTTTTGAGGCACTTCTTGATCATTTTGAAGCGCAATTTTTTTAGGGCTTCAATATTACACCATATCACAGACACTGATGACACGTAGGGCCGTGTATCTCAGATTTAACATTGTTAAACGATCCCTTTAACTCTCAAAATTAAATCAGATATACATGTAGGGCCCCGGAAAGATGGTCAGTGTCGCACAACTTTCTGCACTTCCGCGTTCTGTTAGCCCATGGGCTAACATGCATAGCCATATGTAAAAGTCTATTGCGAAACAACTACGTGTGCTGTCGCAATGAATTTAGCATGTGTGTGAAGAGGAGCTCTTCCGTGTTCGCTCCATCGCAGCGAATTTGCAAATGACGCACTTGCCGATGTGCAAGAGGTATTTATACGATACCCTTGCCATGCGGTAGCGCTCGTCCAGTATTCGGTCAACGCATTGACAATCAGTGCTTTATCGCGCAATTGTGTGAAAATAGTGCGCTAATACGCTTCGCTCCTTGGCAACGGAGATACCACGCACAAATCGTGTGACCGAATTCTAATCGGCGCGACCGAATTCTAATCGGCGCGACCGAATTGTGGGCAGAAAATTGCTCCGTCTTCTTTCGGAAATATTTTTCTTATCATCATTCTTTAATTTAAGTGACTATAAAATCCTGTTAGAGGAATAATTTTCTTTTCTTTTGATGGGTAGATTGCCAAATATAAGAGGTAAGAATTCAAAATATTAGTGATTTCCCCTTAACTGACCGAATACTGGGCACTCTACCCTACTAGGCTTAGGTCTAGTAAATACGCGAAAACCGCTAATCGGTCCGTCATTTTTGCATGACATTTTCACATTCCTCATCCAAAAAAACACATTTCTCACCCATAGATTTTGCTGAAATTTCACCAAAGGCAAATTCAAATGTGAACCAATCATCCTCATGATCCTAGATACCTTGTTTCTAATCCTGAACGCAGGATTAGGACTCAGGGTACAGAATGGCACTAAACACGGCTCTTCTTGTGAAACAGTGCAGCAAAACAAACTGCCGAAAACATAAATCATAGAAACTAAGAAAGTTTAGTATGAAATTAAAAAGATAACAATGTCATTTTTCTCATCCAATAGAAATCATGAAACAAAAATCTAATCAGCCCATCAAAAGATCCCATTTGCGTAGAATCTAGGCTATCCAAATAGTCACAGCCCCATGCACAGAGGTCAGTGATGCCATGGCAGAAACCTTCACAAGTTCATGGCGAAAGTGCACACTAATTTAGGCCCTAGACTAGAGATCTACATGTAGATCTAGTCTAGACCACTCCAGCAAAGCATAGAGTAGGGAGGCCAATGCCCGGGCGTAAGGCTTCTACGCCTACGATTTGTGCGCTCGTCGTCCAAGTCAGAAAATTACCAGAAGAAAAAAAAAGAGAGAAAAAAAGAAAACAAATATCTATGGAATAAAACATATAACAAATACACAATTGTACACTCCACAACATACCTATAATCACGGATCTGTAACGGTCTTTCACCATTTGTTGACGATCTTGCAGATTTTGACGTATTTAAATCCAATAATTCTGTTAGCAGACGAACTTAGCGCGCACAGATGAGAAACTAGAGGGGTCCTAGAGGGCGATGAGGTTAGCTCACTAAAATCCTTCTCAATGACTGAAGGTAGAGCCTAAAAATATGGAATCAATTTAATATCAAAGAACTTTTGATAGAGATTAACATATCAGATGTGCACAAATGTCACTTTTAACAACTAGAAAATATAACGAAAAAAGATTATATCTTTTTAATTGCAGATTTTTACAAATTGCACATTCGAAGGTAGATAGAGTACGATGTTTTTGTCAATCTTGCGTTGGTTTGAGCCCCATAGCTAGAGCCATCTCAAATTGAGAAGGAAAACTGTGAACAGAGACGTCATTGTCCCAGCCCCAAATAGAAGTCTTGCGACATCATAATATGAATATTTATGAGCTCCGGTCTCATCGCGCGCAAAACAAATTTGACGTAGTCTCACACATACACTGTAGTACCTTTTTCTCAGCACTAGACACCAGTGTCGTGCAGTAATGTATGAGAAGTGTAAAAAAAGACATTTCAGTAAAAAAAAAAAAGTCTACGTGAGCAGTCTATACTCCAATTGAGAAGTGTAATGAATGCCATGATTTGAACGTGTGTGTTTTAGTGTATGATATCATCATATGGTTAGTGAGAGAGAGAGAGGGAGAGAAATATCTCCGTAAGTAGTACACGGGCAATTCCACGGTAACGGAAGGACACTCCGACAAGATTTTTGAACTTCAGGTTCATACTAAAAGAACTGTTTTATTAGTATGTATTAAACTATGGGGAACAAAATGTGTTTCAGTCAAGTGGAAAGCTTCATCAACTTCACAAAGTTTGGATAAACACTAATTAACTGGAAAAACCATGTCCATTTTCATGTCCTTCCGTTACCGAGATAATTAATATGCACATTCTTAAACTACTTTACTATAATGACAATTTTTTGGGGAGAATTAAAGGCACTTATATAGGGCTTAGGTATTATATCTGTACTGTTTCACATCTTATACTAATAAAACAGTTCTTTTAGTATGAACCTGAAGTTCAAAAATCTTGTCTGAGTGTCCTTCCGTTACCGTGGAATTGCCCACACGTCTATCAATGCGTGCAGTCATGTTTGATTCCGTATTGTGT
Organism: Strongylocentrotus droebachiensis; assembly: GCA_035222895.1. NCBI lineage: Eukaryota > Metazoa > Echinodermata > Echinoidea > Camarodonta > Strongylocentrotidae > Strongylocentrotus > Strongylocentrotus droebachiensis. The sequence continues at coordinate 44,784 of JAVYIG010003907.1, forward strand.
TCGCTGCAAGTGCAAGTTGGATTTATCGATTGATGATAATGCAGTGTCAGATTGATCTTTACTCATGAGGAAATAGTAATTGGAATACATCGCAAAACTAAGGTAGGCCGATTTATTTATTTCAATCACTTTCTTAATTTACAATGAGTGGCTTTCGAGCTTTCTCTCTATTATGTTTTGACCCTCCATGCCATGGCTAGCATGGCTCGATCGCGGCTTGCATGCAATTACCGTACCAGGGGCGGTATTCTGCAGTACTGTGTCGGTGTGTGCTGTTGTGGTACTATATGAACAACATCAATAGTTCATTGATGTGCGTAATGAGGCCGCGATTGGCGGAAGGATACATGAATAAAGCACTTTCAAGATGGCCACTTATACATGAACCTTGTCTACAGTGATCTCTTATTTATCCGTTCATCTGATCTTTCAACATGGTGGCAGCGGTCAAAAGAATTGCCATATCTATTACTATTGAACTGCAGATCACATAGGGCAAGCAATAATCTTGAATGACTTATGAAAGATTGATAAGGGACGGTTTTTGAACTGCCGACAATCACACTGCACAGCCAGCAGAGTAAACTCACAGCCGCGTCTCCAATATGACTTTGTGTCACGGCGTAAGGTTGCGCACTATATTACGCGGGAAACACTACGAGTAGACTAGTGTATTGACTGTACTGTCAGACTAAAGCCCTATACATTCAGGACCAGAACTGATGCGGAGGCAGAACCAGAGCCTAGAGGCTCGCCAGGAGCAGAGCCTAGAGGCTCGTCAGGAGAAGAGCCTAGAGGCTCGACAAGACCAGAGCCTAGAGGCTCGACCGGGACCGGGAACAGTACAGCTCTAAGGCCGCTACCTCGGACTTCCAGCCCTGCACTGCATTATGGTTTTGGAACTAGCCTAAGCCACTCGGACCCAGAGCGTCGTGTTGCGGACCGTGCAAGTAGATCCAGGACTGATTGCTGGACTTGGCCGGATCTGATTGTGGAATGAAAACTAGATTAGACTCTCAATCAAATGGACTATAATCTAAGCAGACATATAATGTTTGGACTCGGTTTGAAACAATTAAACCATAATTAATGTGCTTTGTCGTATAAAACTGGACTAGTCTAGTCTAGGGGTCTAGATCAAGACCTAGCCTAGATAGATAGTCTAGACACTTTTTTCTAGTCTAGACTCTACTTATGGATCTAGACTAGACCGAGTATGAGAATGAGTATGACTAAGAAGGTGTAATTTGATCAAAATCTACTTTCACCTTGTTCTATATTACTGGACCTGGTCTAGATCTGGACTAGGCCTAGTCTAGATTTCTAGATGTGTTTACTTTAGACCTTAACAAGTCCAATTTCTACATGTGGACCTGTCCTAATTAAGTGAATGATACACACATATCTCTTACATGTATGTAGAAGTGCTGATGTACTAGATCTAGATCTAGTGGTAGACTCTACTGGTACTAGACTATAGACCAAACAGTGGTCCGTGGTATCCCCTTAAAGCGGGTCCAGGACCAGTTGTCTATGCTAGACCAATTACACAAGGGGGTCTAATTGTCTATGGATCTAGACTTGATATATTTTGATACATTTGAACCTACATTTTGAAGTTGTACATAGTCTATAGTGTAAATGCTAATTGCTATGTAGGCCTACATGTCGATTTAAGTCACAATTCATGTACATGTATTACATGTAATTACCTGTGTAGTCCAAGACCCCATTGTAGAAACCAGGACCATGGCTCGCTATCCAGAGATGAAGTGGGACCCTCAGTGTGGTCTCGCAGAAGAATTCACGTTATTTCAACAGCGAATGGAACTTTGCCTTCTCGATAATGAGATAACTGATACTACAAAACAGGCAACAAAAATAAAGATAGCTCTTGGGAACGAAGGGTTACGCAGGATAAACGCCTCTAGCCTCAGTGTAGAGGATCAGAAGGACCCAGGCAAGCTATGGGCCCTAATCGAAGGCCAACTGAATGTCAAAGTGAACTTCAGGATTCATCGTCTCGAATTAATGCGATACAAGCAGATGTCTGGAGAAACGATCGACGAGTTCGTCAATAGATGTCGGAGTAAGGCAAAGGAATGCAAATTCACCGAGGGGGAATTGATGTGAACGACTTATAGAGCTGGTGATTTCGTCTACACAACTCGAGTCATTTCAGAAAGACCTACTCGACAAAGAAAAGGGGTTCTCAATTGATAAGCTTCTTGAAGAAGGCCGCAAATATGAGGCCATTCAAGTCGGTAAACAGTGCCTGCAGACACTCCACACCATTGGAAGTGGGAACATTGATGCTGTTAGTCACGACAGTAGGCAGAAATGCAGGAACTGTGGTCTTTCACACCTTCCAAAGAGGTGTCCAGCCTTTGGGGACCTGTGCAATTCGTTGTGGCGTCAAAGGACACTGGGCGAAGATGTGTCGAAAGACGAAAGAACAGGTCAAACCGAAGATCCCTCCTAGACGTCCACCATCACAAGACAGGTGGAGCTCACAGCAGAGACAGCCCAGAAACAGGCAGTATAGGCCTACATCCTTTCATAGCAGGAACCAGCGTAAGGTTGACGAAATTGGACCGGACGACACAAACCAACCGGACAGTGAGGAACGTGAATTCCACATGATACATATATCGCTAAACTTTAATGACTCGGAGCAGACCGAAGCATATGCAAGTATCAACATCATATGTCCAGACCTGAGGGGTCATCATCGCCTCAATGCAAAGGTTGACACAGGAGCCAGCGGTAATGTTCTGCCACTGCGGACGCTGAAGGACATGTACAGGGCTCGATGGAAAGATGTTATCCGTCCCACTACTACGCGACTATCTGCCTACGGAGAAACGCCTTTACGCTGCTTAGGCACCCTGATGATGTCGATGATGTATGAAGGGTCGCCTTGGGTCGTAGACCAAACATGGTATGTTGCGGACGTAAAGGGACCAGTCATTGTCGGACTTCCTACTTCCAGAAAGCTAGGGATTGTTACGATTCACACAGTAGAACAACAGATGGGCCTGGACAGTCCAAATGATCTTCCTCCCATCAGGTCAGCTAAAGACCTACAGGCGGCTTACCCAGACCAGTTTGACCAGATTGGGAACTTCAGTGGCAAGGCAACGTTGCACTTGAAGAAGGATGCAACTCCATCAATTGATGCGCCTCGAAAATGCAGCATCCACCTGAGGGACAAGCTCAAGAAAGAGCTGGATCAGATGGAAAGAAACGGCATCATTAGGAAAGTTACTCATCACACAGATTGGTGCAGTTCCCTCACCACAGCCCTGAAGAAGGATGGGTCATTGCGAGTCTGCCTTGACCCCAAAAGGCTCAATCAAAACCTGAAAAGATGCCCTCATAAGATTCCAACTCTAGAGGAGCTCAATCCTGCATTCTCACAGGCCAAGTACTTCTCGAAATTGGACGCAAAGGCAGGATATTGGTCAGTCCACCTGGACGAAGAATCGCAGGAGCTTACTACATTCAGATCACCATTTGGAAGGTATTGCTTTCGCAGACTTCCATTTGGACTTTCGGTGAGTCAAGACATCTTTCAACAAAGGATGGACACAATCCTTGCACAGGCGCCCGGCTGTGAAGGTATAGCTGACGATATAGCTGTATTTGGCAAGACTGAACAGGAGCATGATGATAATCTCTGGAGACTGATGGGAGTTGCACAAAAAGAAGGTCTGGTGTTCAACAGTACAAAGTGTGTGATCAAGGCGAGAAGCATCAATTTCTTTGGTTCACTGTACACAGACAAAGGCATACAACCAGATCCTAGCAAGTTGGAGGATGTCAGAGAAATGCCTACACCACAGAACAAGGACGATCTCCAGCGAGTGTTAGGGATGATGACCTATTTATCACCATACATCTCAAACTATGCTGAAAAGTCAGCAATACTGCGTGATCTTCTGAAGAAAGATGTTCCCTTTACCTGGCAGGAGGACCATGAGGAATGCTTTCAACGATTGAAATCAGAAATTTCAGAAGGAAAGTGTCTACGGTACTATAACCCCAGTGTCCCCACAGTACTAGAGGTAGATGCATCGCTCAAAGGACTTGGAGCCTGCCTCCTTCAGAATGAAAGACCAGTCGCATTCGCCTCAAAGAGTTTGTCAGATGCACAATCCAACTACTCAAACATCGAGCGAGAGACATTAGCACTTGTTTTTGGGATCACACGTTTCCATTCATATCTGTTTGGTAACCAGTTCACAGTCTACACTGACCACAAACCACTCGAAACGATCTGTAGAAAGCCCCTGGGGAGTGCGCCTCCAAGATTACAGAGGCTTCTCGTCAAAATACAGGGCTATGATTGTGATATCCTATACAAGCCCGGAAGTCAGATGACATTACCAGACACACTCAGTAGGTTGCCAAACCCCAGAAAGAGAGGAGACGTCATCGTTGAGCTCCATGTAGATGAAGTCATGGAATTAGAAGAGAATCATGACAATGATCTGGCAAGCCTCACACCTATGAAGCAGACACAGCTGCAGAGAGAGACAGCAAGCGATCCAAACTTGAAGCAGCTGAGTAGAATTATTCACGATGGATGGCCAGACGTGATTAAGCAGGTTCCAAGCAGCTCAAGGATTCACTGGTCATACCGAGAGGAACTGGGTGTCGCCAACGGCATTATCTTCAAAGGAAGACAGGTGTTGATACCTTCAACGCTGCAATCAGACATCCTGGAGCAGCTACACACGAGTCATATGGGTATAGAGAGAACTCGTAGACTAGCAAGGGACACGGTATACTGGCCAGGCATCAATAAGGATATTGAAAACCTTGTCAAGACTTGCCCTGCTTGCCAGGAGAACCAGGATCGGCAACAAAGGGAACCACTACAACCGCACGAAGTTCCAATGACGCCATGGACAAAGGTAGCCACAGACCTGTTTTTTCTTGATGGAACTGAATACTTACTCATTACTGACTATCATTCCAAGTTCCCTGTGATCAGGAAAATGCACAGCACCACAAGTGCTTCAGTTGCTACCGTAATGAAAGAAACCTTCGGCCTCCTGGGAGTGCCCTCCGAAGTTATATCTGATAACGGACCCCAGTTCATTGGAAAAGCCTTCAAAGACATGTGTGAGTCATGGAACATCAAGCACACCACCTCATCGCCGAGATATCCGCGCTCCAATGGCCTAGCCGAGCGGATGGTACGCACCATAAAGTCGATGATTAAGAAGTGCAAACAGACAGGACAAGATGTCCAAAAGGCACTTCTCCACCTCCGAGCAACGCCTCAATCGGACCTTCCATCTCCTGCCGAAATGATGTTTGGGAGGCAAATGAAGACATCACTTCCAGGTCGCCATGATCATGACAGACAGATGAGCGATGTCCACGACCAGCTCCAGCGAAGGCGGGATGTGATGAAGACCGACCATGACAGACATGCCGGTCGGGTACTGTCCCTCCTGAAGGTCGGCCAGAAAGTCAGAACGTTGCATCCAGACGACAATACATGGCTGCCGGCTGAGGTTTCAAGAGTTTGCCCAGAACCAAGATCATATGAAGTGACAACACCAAATGGCAGGGTGTTAAGGAGAAACAGGTCCCATCTGAGAGAGATGCCGATACAAATAGAGACGGCAACAGCACCCACACCAGGGACAGAGCATCTTCCAAGAGAGGATGGTGACAACTGCACAACACCCGCAGGAACACAGGATTTCGATGGTTCAATCCCTCGTTCTGATTCTTTTGCCTATGTCACACGATATGGTCGCAAGGTTAATCCCCCATCTCGTTATCAAGAATAAAAACTTCATCGATTAATAGATTGATAAACAACAACTATACTTTATTTGTTTAATGATTTAGCATACCCGGTAGAATTACATTGATGATAGTAAAACCTCATATTTGACATCAGGTGATTCAATTTCTTAATCAGTAAACATGTATAACCAAAATGTTTTATATAACTGCCACGCTTAATATTGGTTATCTTTCAACAGAAGATCTCTTTTGTATACAGAACCGATTTTAACAATTGTATGTCGTGCTCGTGCATGATATTTCTTCTCTCCACACAAATGACCAGGTATTATAGTTTTGTTACGCTGATTTGTCGTATTGCTAAGTCCTAATTGAAATGGGATGAAAAACGTTTTTTCACAGGAAAATGTTGTTTATAACTGTTTGCCAGAAAGCAATATGGAATCACTTTAGTTTATTCCAGCAAAAGTTATGTAAATTATAAAAAGTTGAATTACATTATACAAGTATTTCGATTTAGCAACAAAAATATGCCTGTTATAGTGGAGGACACTATTTTACCATTCTAAAATTTGTTTTTCTTGTTGAAAGGTACTTGTAAGTTTTAGTTGAACAGTTTTTAGTACTGTGCTTCTCGAAAAAGAAAGAAAAAAGAAAAGAAGAATATGTTTGGAATGTTTCCTCTTGTTGAAATTTCTAAATTGTGTTACTGTTTTAGTGGATAATTTCCGTCACGTACAGTGCCTATTGAGCAGGGAAGATATAACTGGTTAATGAGAGCACTATCAACTTGTCATTGAAAGAAGGGGGATGTTGTGGTACTATATGAACAACATCAATAGTTCATTGATGTGCGTAATGAGGCCGCGATTGGCGGAAGGATACATAAATAAAGCACTTTCAAGATGGCCACTTATACATGAACCTTGTCTACAGTGATCTCTTATTTATCCGTTCATCTGATCTTTCAACATGTGCGACTAATTCAAGGCTAGCCGGTGATGATGAATGTACTTTCGCGCGAAGTTTTGAACTTGTTGTCCGGGCAATGACCATGATGACACGCCTATTCCCTCGGGCCTGTCTAATTCTCAACGTAATTTTTGGGACCATGAAATTGATTGTTTCAAGGCTCTTACGTACGGCCAGGCGTAGAACTAAGGAACTGCATAGAAAAGAGCTGGATATCTCCTATTTTATGGAAATTCTGGAGTCGACAGATGGGTGAGTTGTCTTAGTGAAAGAAAATCCTTTCTTTTAATCTGTTTTATTTTAAACAAATTCGTAATTAAAAAGTTAGATTTGGGCATTGGCCTCCCTACATAGGGTGTCTGATCGCGCACCCGATGTTGTGTGCTAAAATTCTTCCCATAGAGATTGCACGCATCCCTATGCAGTCTAGTGCATTACGCGACCATGCAAAAAAAGTCAAGTTTTTTTTTTCAATTCGAGATTCAAACCTTTATCTGTTGTGATCCTGAAGGTGATACTCAATAAATGAGGTGTCATTTGAAAGAGCAGGTGAATTCCAATATTTCCAAAGGGCGTCATCTCGAAATTCTAAAAATATCTTGGTCAAAACAGCGATTTAAGCATTGTGTCCTGGCTAACTCTGAGGTTTGTCACTTTTGAGATATGACGCCCCCGATCGATATGTAGTTCCAGTCCTAAGGAATATATCTATGCGCTTATTTTTTCGCTAGCCCCCAGGGATCACAACTGATAACAGTTTGAAAATACCCTTCTCCACATTTTTCGGATCAGCTAATTAGGGAGGCGTGCGCTCCGCTCAGTCCAAACCATGGTTACATCGCGTAACATCTCCGCGTACGAACGAAACCTGAATGAAAGTATGGCTAGTCGTTCGCGCAAAAATACCCGGAAGTGAATACACGTTATAGTCAATGGCAATATCGCGGAGACAACGCACGTTGTCTCCGCGATATTGCCATTGACCATAACGTGTATTCACTTCCGGGTATTATTGTGCGTAATGGCTATCCATACTAGTCAATGGCAAATAGCGCAGGGACAACGTGGCTCAAGCTGCAAGTTGCGCATAACATGCGTACGCTATGCATACGCTTGCATATCACGCGATACAGCTGTTTGGCTAAATTTAGCAAAACAACAACTCTGCGTGTACGTCTTTTTCGTCGATTCTGATCAAAATGCTATGAATATTGCAGCGTTTCGAAGAGGCTGTATCTTTTGATAGAAACATCGGTGAGACTTGAAATTTGAAATGTATTATTCTGATTACATTTTTAATTCAAATATCAAACAAAAATGGTGAAAAACAATCCCAAATTGAAAATTGAAAAATCGTTCAGACACCCTACTACATAGAGAGTCAATGCTAATGCGTATTGACCTTTAGCACTGCATACATGCTGTGAGGCAGGGACCTAGAAGTCTATACACAAATACACACACCACACAATATCGCATAGACTGTACACAATCATGTCGATGCAGCTGTGAGCAAAGTTTGACACTAGACTTACAATTTGAATTTTTAAATTATTCTTTTTAACATCAGTAAGTTGAAATAAATGTATTTTACTGCTATTTAGGTGTCATCAATTGTCACTAAAGTACCGATTTTGAGTGAAATCAGTTGAGTTTGTACAGTGGTGTTTGAAATGTTGAGAATCAAAAGCACAGCTTTTACTACACAGCCAGGATAGTGATGCTCCTATGTGTGGTCTAGACCAATGTTACATCTATAATGATAAACAAGTTTCTACATCAAAATACTGAACGTTCGAATAACAACTAGACTAGACTAGATCTATGTACATAAAATCGCTCTTCAGGATCATGTATAACTACTGTAAAGTATTATATTCTAGATCTAGGCCTACCGTATATCAAATTAAACTAATTACGGAGTATTTACTCACCCGAAAGTTGACGGTATACGGTGGTGTGACCACAGCCGGTCGCCTTCTATACGCAGTCGCCTCCTATACGCAGTCGCCTCCTAACGTAGTCGCCCCCTATACACAGTCGCCCCCTACGTACAAAGGGATCCGGGCTAACTCGGACCCGGGGACAACTCGGCCCAACTGCAAAAATGGTCCATTTTTTGTCATTTTACCCTAACTCTAACCCTATCTCTAACCCTAACCCTAACCCTAACCCTACCCCTAACCCTAACCCTAACCCTAACCCTAAACATGCCAAAAATGACCGTTTTTACAGCTGGGCCGAGTTGTCCCCTGTCCGAGTTAGCCCGACTCCGTACACAAAAGGCAGTACGCTAGTGCAGCGGTCAGAATCAGGTTATTTAATTTATATGTTTGTAAATAAAGAGAAAGTTTCATTCTTTCTGTTATATTGTTGTCCACCTTCTTCAAGATAAAACTTTTGTGCTTAAGTATAATGTAATAAACGTTTCATTTTATTTTGATGCAACAGAGATTTACATTCAAAAGTTTTATTTATACAGTAATATTCTTCTCATTTCGACATTATCAGCCGCTTGTTCTCTATTTCGTTCCCTAAACTAAATATAAGGTATAATTATGTGAGAGGGGGGGGGGGGGGGGATAGAAAGTTGGACGTAGCCTGTAAACTGTATTTATGTTTTTATATTTGTCTCTCGATCACCCCCCCCCCCCCCCCCACCTCTGATTTTGTTCTTTAGTTAGTCTCTGTTGGTTTGATCATATCTTTTCGCTAAAGTATAATGTCCCGACGTATAACATCAGGAATATGTTATAATAATTAAGCTCAAGGAAGGGATGATGCCCGGCATACAAGCAAATGGCGGAATAGACAACATTATGAAAGATGAAGATGGACAAGATGAAGATGGACATAGACAGAGAGAGGGAGAGAGAAGGGGAGGGGGGGTGGCGGGAGATAGAAAATTGGACGCAGTCTGTACTGTATTTATTATTATATTTTTCTCACCGACTCCCCCCCCCCCCCCCAGCTCAGATTTTTTTCTTTAGTTTGTCTCTTTTTTGTTTGTTTATATAATGTCCGACGTATACCGTCATATAGTATAATAAACATTTTTTGTTTAGATATCAGTTTGATGCAATAGAGATTTACATTCAAAAGTTTTACTGTTTATAATATTACAGTAATATTCTTTATGCTATTTATATGTTTGTTAATAAAAGAGAAAGTTTCATTATTTCTCTTATTATGTTGTCCACCTTCTTCTAGATAACTATTTGTGCTTAAGTATAATGTAATAAACGTTTCATTTTATTTTGATGCAACAGAGATTTACATTCAAAAGTTTTACTTTTTATAAGTATTGGACAGTAATATTCTTCTCATTCTCGACATTATCAGCCGCTCGTTCTCTATTTCGTTCTTTTCCTCAGTTCCCTTTCCCCTCTCATTTTTCCCCTCCCCCTTTTCTCATTTTTCCCGACAGCAGGGCAATTTTACCGACAATATCCTGACAGGTTGGGGTGTCGCACCCCCCCCCCCTCCCCCTTTAGCAACGCCCCTGCAGTCATAGGCGCCGAAAGTGGGGGGGGGGGCAGGGGGGCAGTTGCCCCCCTAGTCAAAAAGTGGGGGGGGGGGGTAAAAAACGCATTTTGCCCCCCAAACCCCCCCCCCCTCCAAAAAAAAAAACAGTAAAGGAGTTAACATGGTTTGTATTTTTAATCCAAAAGAACGTAACAATAATAAAAACCTGAATTAAATCACATATACAATTCCATTCAAAGAAAAAGGAAAGTTCAGAGGAATTAAATTTCATAAACATTGCGCATGCCACCTATAAGGTATTTATCAATGGAGGTCTCTATAATAGCGATACGCGCATATCGTGGACATATTGTGCGAGAATGGGAAAGCGTGTCCGTTTTTTTTGTTATAGGGGTGAGAAGACATGAGCCCCTGAACGCTGGCGTACTGATGGGGGGGGGGGAGGGGTGATGTATTTCTTATTCGAAACAAGTGATATACAAATGTTGATGTTGTGACATGATTTTCCGGCATTTTTTCTCCATTTTTTTTGTAAGTCATACCTTTTTATGCGTTTGTTGGAAAATAAGAAATTCCCAAATTACAGTCAGGCGAAAAACGCTTATTTAGAAGCCTTTATGTCATGGTCTGCAAAGTGGCTGGGCTCGAGCCCCTCCCCCCCCCCCCCCCTCCCTTTTGAAAAAGTATGTTAAAGAGAAAAAGAAAGAAAGACGGAGAAAAAAAATAAGTGACCTGCCAATGTCACAAATAAGGTATACAAAATGCTCATCTGACCGTAATTAAATGTTTAAAACCCCAGAGCTTACGGGGGCTCCGCCCCCGGACCCCACCAAGGGCTCTAAGGCGGGCCCCTGGATGCTCATCTGACCGTAATTAAATACCTCAAACCCCTGAGCTTCCGGGGCTTTGCCCCCTGGACCCCACCAAGGGCCCTAAGGCGGCCCCCTGGATGCTCATCTGACCTTAATTAAATACCTAAACCCCTGAGCTTCTGGGGGCTCTGGCCCCTGGACCCCACCAAGGCCCTAAAGGCGGGCCCCTGGATGCTCATCTGACCGTAATTAAATACCTAAAACCCCTGAGCTTCGTTTGTCTGCCCCCTGGACCCCACGCCAATTCGTGACCTGCCAGTGTCACAAATAAGGTATAAAATTATGCTCATCTGACGATAAATTGATGTATAAACGCCCTGAGTTTCTGAGGGCTCCGCCCCTGGAACCCACGCCAATTTGTGTCCCGCCAGTGTCACAAATAAGGTATAAAATTATGCTCATCTGACTGTTATTTATTGCCCCAAACCCCCCTGAGCTTTCGGGGGCTTTTCCCTGGGAAAAAACACGTTAATTTTACCTTTTTTATATATTTTTTTTATAGATTAGTGCTCACTACCCCCCCCCCCCCCCTCACCCCCCCCCCCCCCCCCCCCCCCCACAGAGCGAAATATTGGCCGGCACGATATTTCAGCACATTTCAGCACACTAAATTTCAAATTCGGGCCCCCACCCCTAAGAAATCCTGGATCCGCGCCTGCCATAGTGGGATAAATTACTTATGGAGTAAAATATCGTGATTAATTGTATCGAAGGCCTTGGAGAAGTCCAGGAAAATACCTGCAGTATGTAACAAACTGTCGATAGCATTTGCAATCTTATTAATAGAAGTGCGTGCGCGGTTGAGTGGTTCTTGCGAAAACCAAATTGGGAGCCGGAGAGAACATGATTAACGTTTTAAAAAAGCAATAAGGCGAGAATAAACAATTTTTACGAGGATGGTTAGAAGTGAATTGGGGCGGTAATTTCCTACGTCCTGTTGATCACCTTTCTTAAAAGTAGGTATAATCTTTGCGATCTTCATTTTTTGGGGGGACAGTGCCGGTTGTTAGTGATAGATTTAAAATATGTGTTAGAGGAGAAACTATTACATGGATGATTTTTTTGAGTAAAACATTAGTGATACCATCATACCCTGAACTATTTTTCAGCTTGAAATTGTTTACAATATCGATTACTTCAGTTTCGTAAGTGGGTACAAAGAATAGACTATTTGGAATGTTGCCTCTTAGAAAAGAATGGAGTGGTAGATTGGAATCGGGAATGTTGCGGGCAAGATTGGGGCCTATGTTCACGACAAAAGAATTGAACGCATTTGCCACGCTAGTGTTATTTTGTAGATGTTCACCATCAACATAAATATCTTTAAAGTCAGATTGGTTTTTATTTTCATTATTTAAAACTGTCTTGATTAGCTTGATGGCTTCCAGAGGTCCAAAACTGACTACCTTGAGTTGGCTTGAGTTGTCTTCAATAACTAATTGTATTGACTGAAACAACAATAAACATTGATTATGTAAACCTGATATTTCCAGCTTTGTCTCCGTTGGGTAACAATAAACATGCACCATTAATTGTTTTGACTGCTTCGTCAACACGAGTATAATAGAGCAAAATAACTACATACGAAACATCATCAAGAATGTTATCTCCTTGATACATCTTCCCTTTTTTCTGTGATCTAAAGCAAGCAATAATTTGCTTTAAAGGTACTATGTCCCTTTTGCAGGCCAAAAAAAAAAGAAAGGCTAAATTCCAATGGCATTTGAAAGATAATACTAATTTAGAACTCCCCTTAAAAAAATGGGGCTTGAAAATGTCTTTAAGTGGGAAAATAACGACTATTAGTTGTCAAATCGACTTAGGAGCTATAGAGCCAATAAGTAATAGTCTTGATTTTCAGACCATTGTACCGCATGATCGTACGTTTTATGCTGCGCAAAGATTCAATCAGTTTAATTTTGGCCATTACAAGAAGTGGGTTATTGATGTAGACAAATCCTTTACAGCTCATTTTATGTATGTTATTACCAAAGAAGAAGAAAAATCCAGTCTGTCACTCAATACTGACGATAGTGTCTGACAGTGAAGTCTAGCAAGTAAACGGGTTTCCTTGCATAATTTGAATATTAGGACACTGCTAACGTTTAAATTTCACAGATAGGACAAACATCATAATTCCTGCAAAGTTCTACAGAAATTGAGGTTGGCTGCAAAAGGGACATAGTTTCTTTAACATGTAAAAGTTTCAACAAATTTTCTTGGATTTGTAAATAATTACATGCATAATATAGTGCCATAGCCTGTAATGTCACATTATAAGAATAACTGCATGATAAATGAGTAACATAGCCTGTAATGTCACATTATAAGAATAACTGCATAATAAATGAACATAGCCTGTAACGTCACATTATAAGAATAAATGTATGATAAATCAGTAACATAGCCTGTAATGTCATTATGATAAGAATGCATGCTCACTTAAGGACATAATCCCTATATAAAGTGATGGTGTTTTTACTTCTCTACCAGATCGTGTCTTTCTTGTGTTGTCTCCTGTTGTTTGTGTTGTGTCTGGTCTTTTTTTTGGTAGTTTGTTGATCTCTGTTAGTCTTTGGTTCAGACTCTTTGTCTTTTTTTGTGACCACGGTCTGTTTTCCGTGTTTTTTTTTGGTGTGTTGTGGAGTGTTTGTCAGTGCCATAGTTTCTTGTGGACCTTGGGTGCTAGTGTTAGGTTTGGGGTTAGGATTTGGGTTAGAATTGCTCTGCTGGTGGTGAAGCGATTCATCAGTCCTCTTCAAGTCCTTACGGTTCCTCCAAAATCGTTGACCAAGTTCAGTCTCTATTTCGTATACGTAGGATCGTTCATCCAGTCTCGTCAACACGACCGCTTTTTGCCATACATGATCCCCTAGCTTGTATGGTTTCAACTTGACTGTGTCTCCTTCTTGTAGGATGGTCAAGTCCTTTTAATTCTTCTTTTAGTGGTGCGATTATTTTCGCTGTTGAGCTTTCATCTTTCGCTTTTCTTCCGTCCTTCAAGATTTCTGCGCCTCGAAGTTTCAGGAGATGATCCGTCGATGGAAGTGTCGTTCTCGTTCGTCTTCCTTGAAGTCGTTGAGCTGATGGGCTGCTGTCGATGCCCTGTTGTGGGGTGTTCCTCACCGTTCCTGATCCCCAGGAGTGCCTTGTAGGGATCAGTGTGTGCTGCCTCACTCTAGCTAAGCTGTTTCGCAGCTTTGACGGCTGCTTCTGCTTTGCCATTTGTCTGGCTATGCCTGGGTGAAATTGTAAGATGGTTGAACTCCCACTCCTTTCTGAATTTCGCGAAGGCTTCAAGGGGCGAATTAGGGACCGTTGTCCGAAATGATCGTGTTAGGGATTCCGTATCTAGCGAAAAAACCTTTCAATTTCTTGATCACCATTCTGCTGTCTAGTTCATGGAGGCGATCTATTTCCCAGAAGTTAGAGAAATAGTCTACTGTGACTAAGTAGTGTTTACCCTTCAGCTCGAATAGGTCGACTCCTACTGTCTCCCATGGGCGATCTCGGAGTTCAGTTGGCTGTAGTGCCGATCTCCTTCTGGTTCTGTCGTTCATAATGTTCTGTACGCATCACATGTAGATATGAATGTCTATGATCCGCGTTCATACCTGGCCAGTGCAGACATTCACGTGCTCTGCGAAGACAGCTCTCTACCCCTAGATGAGAGTCGTGTAACATTTCCCTCATCTTTTTTCTCATTGTCACTGGTATGACTATACGTTCTCCTCTGTACAGAAGTCTGTTCTGGTAGGAAAGTTCGTCCCTCACGTGGTAGTACGGCTTATCTTCTTCGGGTACCAATGACTTTTCCTCTGCCAGCCTTGCATGATGACTGCCTTGAGAAATTGTAGATTCTCATCTTTACTTGTGTGTTCAGCTAGCTCCTTAATCTTGTCCTCATTCATGCTTGGACCTGTGACTACATTGACCTCTGCAAAGTCACCTGCTCCTGTGGTTTCTGGTAGATATGCTCTTGAGAGTATAGGTCTGCGATGTGCATGTCTTTACGTTAACCCAAGTTATCTCAATGTCGTAGTGGAGCATTCGCATGAGCATGCCTTGTAATTTTCTAGGAGCTCGATGTGTTA
The DNA here is from genome assembly GCA_035222895.1 of Strongylocentrotus droebachiensis. NCBI lineage: Eukaryota > Metazoa > Echinodermata > Echinoidea > Camarodonta > Strongylocentrotidae > Strongylocentrotus > Strongylocentrotus droebachiensis. Next base: position 59,977 of record JAVYIG010003907.1, read on the forward strand.
TCATTCCTTGGAAGATAAAATTATAGCTTTTTCATTTTCATATCGAATTAATATTTCAACAAAATAATTGATCTAACCATATGAATTAAATGAGAATCTTTCACGGGAATGAAATATAAGGCGATTTTGCACGTGGTTCAGAAAGTTTTACACCCCGATTACAATGATTGAATTACAATTTAACATAGCATTATCTTCTTCTTTTTCAATTTGCGAAATAACAGTATTTGCCCATTCACGAACCATACCAACGTTTCATGCCGCGAAAAGTTTTGGTTTAACAGTAATTATGCACCACCTACTGGTCGATTAATTGAAAATATATGTCATTACTTAAATTTAGAATAAATTACCACCAGTCCGGGTAAACATTAGCAATTTCTAGCATTATTTTTTGTTAATTTCGTGAGCATTCGTGTGAACTAAGGGGTCAAGAACTAAGCCCTACCCCTTACCTCTGATCCCGGTGTCTGAGGTACTCCTGGGGTTTGTGCCCCCCCCCCCCCCCCCCGTCTGTAGGCCTACCCCCCCCCCCCCCCCTTACACACCCCTCCCACCTGGCTATGCCCATGCATGAAACTTCAATACCTCTTAGCCTGTACTTTTTATATTGCTAAACCATACAGGAAGCATACAATTTCATTTCTTTTATCTCCGCCATATATCCATGCTTGGGATTGAATGTGTGTTTACAGGAAGCCCCCGCACCCGTGACATATACATAATAATATTGACATCTGAAATTAATGCTCTCTCTCTCTCTCTCTCTCTCGGGTTCTCCTTCTGTCTGTCTGTCTCTCTCTCTCTCTTTTCCTCTCCCTCACTTCCTCACTCTCTCTCTCTCTCGCCAAACCTTTCTCTGTGTCTCTCTTTCTGACTCTCATGTTCCTTCTCCCTCTCCCACTCTTTCTCTACATTATGAAGGTCGGGCAATGGCAAGGTCAACTGCAAAAGCAGGCCGTATTGTGTTTTCAAATCGACTTATTCTTGAATTACTTTTTTGATTATCTTTTTCAATTTAAATGTGGAAAGCTATCACAGAACATCTGGCTGGAATAATGTAATTGAAATTTTTAATTCAATACTCTATTTTTCACCAAATTTTACATGACCTTGTTCACTAGCGGATACTGGTTTTAAAATCAAGGATTGCATACTGCATAGCGGAGTACATTAACATTAGAGGCGCCGTATTTGTGAAAATCGTGATCGTGAACAGACCGGACGGGTGCATATGAAAGAAAACAACAACCTATCGCAATCCCCTTCCGCCGTCTAGCGTTTGTATATGCATACATGTATATTCATTGGTATAAATCATTTCTCCAGGTGGCTGACATCTTTTACATGAATATGAATGGTCATTGCTTCTGGTTTGTATTTATGGGATCACCCCTATTTTAAGTATAGAGGGCGTTAATGTTATGGGACATTTCGCCGATTTTACCAAAGATGGCACCGATTTTGTGAGCGATGGAGCCTGTTTTAAAGGTAGTGTATCCCTTTTGCAGCCAACATCAACTTCTGTAAAACTTTGCAGGAATTATGAGTATGTCACGTATGTCCTATCTGTGAAATTTAAACATTAGTAGTGGCCTAGTATTCAAATTATGCAAGGAAACCCGTTTACTTTCTAGAATTCACTGTCAGACATTGAGTAGGTGACTGACTTCATATTTTCTTTGGTAATAACATATATAAAAGGAGCTGTAAATGGTATAAATGAGCATTTGTCTACATCAATAACCAACATCTTGTAATGGCCAAAATTAAACTAAATCTTTGCGCAGCACAAGACGTACGACCATTTGGTACAAGGGTCTGAAAATCAGACTATTTAATAAAACGGCTGCAACCTCTAAACTAGATTCGATAACTAGCGGTCGTTATTTTCCCACAATAAGACATTTTCAAGCCCTTTCGTTTTGAGGGAAGTTCTAAATTAGTATTATTTTTCAAATGCCGTTGGAATTTGTCCAGCCACTGTGGAATTGGCAACTCTCTACTCAAGCACAGTGTGTGTGTGTGTGTGTGCGTGTGTGTGTGTGTGTGTGTGTGTGTGCGCGCGTGTGTGTGCGTGTGTTATTTTATTCTATGCATTATGGGGAACAAGGGAAAGAGTTTTTGTGTGCAGTGGATTTTGAGAAAGCTTTCGACTCTGTATCTCATAGATATTTATTTCAAATTGTTCGGTTTTGGAGATTCATTTTGCTCTTGGGTAAAATTATTGTATAAAGGGATAAGTAGTTGTGTTATGAACGGTGGTCACTCCACGGGGTATTTTGAAATAGAAAGGGGAGTAATTAAGGCAAGGAGATCCATTATCGCCATATTTGTTTTTGGTTGCCATCGAAGTTTTGGCGCATGCAATAAGGAGGGACAACGGTATTAAAGGGATTACATTTGGAAAATCTGAAATTAGGCAAGTGTTATATGCAGATGATATGACAATATTTTTGAAGGATATTGATTCGGTTAGAAGGTTGCGATATATTTTTGAATCATTTGAACAAATTAGTGGTCTTAAAGTGAATAAAACAAAGACACATTTTATGTAGATGGGTGAGGATGAGAACAAACCTGATGGGCCTTTATTTGGAAATTTGGATAAGGAAATACACATTTTAGGGGTTAGTTATTCATTAGATGGAAGATTAAAAGATGATTTGAATTATAAAGAGATTCTAAGTAAAATAAAAAAATTGCTTGTATGGTGGAAACAAAAAGATTTAATTATTATGGGTAAAATACATTTGTTAAAAACTTATGCGCTTTCAAAATTAAATTATATTTCATCTCTCGTTATTGTCCCTCATTGGGTATACAAAGAAGTTGCAAAAATTTCATTTGAATTTATATGGAGGGGGGAAGATAGAGTTAAGCGGGCAATAATGTATCAGGATTATGACTTTGGAGGATTAAGAATGATTAATTTTGAAATGTCTGTTAAAATACAGCGCATAATGTGGATAAAACGTCTTTTATATGGAGAGAAAAATTTGGGATGGAAATTGTTTTTTGATCATTGCTTACAGTTTGTGGGTGGTAGGTTTATTTTTTTATGTGATTATGAATTAAAAAAGATTAAATTCGTTTTAGATATTCCACCATACTATATGGAAATGTTGCAAGCATGGCAAGAGACAAGTAATTTAAGATATTTGGAGGGTTATATTAATCCAATTATTTTTAATAATCGGAATATATTAAATGGAAAAAGTATATTTGATAGATACTTGTTTGAAAGAGGGATTGTTCAACTGAATCACTTGGTTGAGAAAAGCCATGTTAAGTCTGTTAAATATTTTATGAACCTCGGTATGAAAGGTAATAATTTGCTTATGATTATTGATATTTATGATGCGATACCCAGGTTATGGAAGGATGATTCAGGGTTAATACAATTCCTCGAGGTTGATTTGATAAGCTTTAATACTTATTTCCATATTTCTAGTACAAAAATACAGTTTGTGGATGTGGGTTCAAGAACAATTTATGATTATTTTATCAAAGCACTGCAACAAACGTATGATTTGCAGGTAAGGGATGGGCAAAATGATTATGATTTTATAGATAAAGAATTTTAAAAAATATTTGTTAGACCAAAAATTACTATACTCATTAGAAAACAACGAGAATTTAAATTTAAATTATTGCATGGAACCATATACACTAATGAGCATCTTCATAGATTTGGTTTTGTAGGTGATAATTTATGTTCGTTTTGTAAACAGGAAATAGAAACATACAAACATTTATTTTTATCTTGCGGGAGCGTTCAAAGGATATGGCAGGCTTTAATACAACTTTTTGAGTTAGATGAAATTAAAGATTTAGAATGGCGAGATATATTTGTTGGGTTGGTAGGTAGTTCATATAGAATAAAAATGTGTAATACTATCATTTTCATGATGAAGTATGTTACATTTATGTCAAGATCGGGGGGGGGGGGGCGAGTACCAACTTTAGAAAAGATGAAAAAAAACATTTTTAAGTATAGGGATGAGGAAAAGAAAATAGCAATTAAAATGGGAAAGCTGGGATAACATTTCTTAAAATGGGAGCAGCTTATGATTAATTAAGATTGTTTTCTTCTTCTCCACCGTGAGCCTGTTAAAAGGGTAACTCTATTTTGCGGCCTCGATAACTTATTTAGTATATTTTTCTTGAGTTGAGAATGTTAGAAGACATCCACTGAGTGAGTAGTGTGTGTGTGGGGGGGGGGGTGGGTGGGTGAGTATGTGTGTGGTTGGGTGAGTATGTTTGTGTGATGGAGGGGGGCAGAGAGGGGGCAGGATTGTTCCAGTAAAATTACTTCCATATTTGTTTAAGTATTTTTTGGTTGTATATAAGTGAATAACATTTACAATTGACATATTATGTTTAGGTACTTATACGTTTACTTTGTTGCTAAGTTATATATACTGCAAATAAGTTTGTGTTTAATTATGTTTATGTAAAAGCATCAATATTGAACACGTTTATTTTATTCAATTGTATGTTATGGTTTGTATTGCACATTTGGAGTTAATAAAATAAAATTGTTTAAAAAAAAAAAAGTGTGTGTGTGTGCGTGCGTGTGTGTGTGTGCGTGCGCTGAAGTGTGCATGTGAGTGCGGTGTGAGAATTATGATGAAAAAGAATTGTATTTTTTATAATTATTTGTATTGTTTTGATATTGCATGAAATTAAAAAAAGGAATTACGAAAGAACAAAAGTATATATCATATAATATGTATATGCATGTACCTAAATTTCTAATTATAATGATATTTTTCATTTTTCTTTCAATAGCAGTTATTCATAGACTGAAGATTTCATTCCACATTCATATCAAAATATCAAACAAAATCAGATAATGCATGAGGAAGTCTAAACAAAGGTTTACCAGTACATTTTCTAAAATTTCTAGTCTCTTTCATAGTTTAGAAGCAACAAAAAAAAACTCAATCTGGATTCTTTATAATCGACACCTTTATAATTTCGTAAGAAAATCGATTTATAAACTGTCCAGAAAGCTATGGTAAAAAAATCGTCTATTTCGTTATGTTCGCTATTTGTTATCAAAAGATCAATGATAATGACATCATGCTTGTAAAAAAGTTTTTTAACCAACCAGGTAACATATGTCCAACAGGTTTTATTCAATTGACACGTTACCAAGGCATGTATCCTATCTTTATCTACCTGACAAGCATTGCATTTTGCATCTTCACTCATTCTCCATTTACATAAATTAATATACTGTTTCAATAAAATACCATTGTTCTATAAAGAATGGTGTCATAGTGGAGTAATCCGTTTGAAGGATATTTTGACAGTAAATGAAGGATTATAAAAGTGTGGAAGAAATAATAGCTTTATTGAATTTAGAAAAAGCAAAATATCTACAATATTTGATTATTCAAAATAACGCCAAGCCACACCTAAAATTTGGCTCGCCCAAATATCCAATGATAAAAAGCAAATTGTATCACGGCTAATTATTCCCAACTACGGCTAACTATTCCCAATTTAAAAGGAGGTAAAACTAGCAAAATATTTTAACAGTAAATGGAGGATTCGAAATTGTGGAAGAAATAATAGCTTTATTGAATTTAGAAAAAGCAAAATATCTACAATATTTGATTATTCAAAATAACGCCAAGCCATACCTAATATTTGGCTCGCCCAAATATCCAATGATAAAAAGCAAATTGTATCACGGCTAATTATTCCCAACTACGGCTAACTATTCCTACTTTAAAAGGAGGTAAAACTAGCAAAATATTTTAACAGTAAATGGAGGATTCGAAATTGTGGAAGAAAAAATAGCTTTATTGGAATTTAAAAACAGCAAAATATCTACAATATTTGATTATTCAAAATAACGCCAAGCCATACCTAAAATTTGGCTCACCCAAATATTCAATGATAAAAAGCAAATTGTATCACGGTTAACTACTCCCTAAAATGTAAAAGTAGGTAAAACTATAAAGGGCTTAAGTAATATAACTTCAAGATATCTTTATAACCATCTGATACAGTAGGAAGGGGTAAATACATGATATTGTTTCTTCCGGGAAAATATTTAAAGGATGAATATAAAGTGAAAGACATGTTTTGAATGGAATTTATTACAAGACTAATACAGGGAAAACAAATTGAGAAAATGTAATTTTAAAATGTTGTATAACTTATTGCCTATGAAAAGAATAATAATGATCTTTATACCGTTTCCATTTTCGAAGAAAATTCCGGATTTTAAATGTAAAACCAGTCGCATGCAAAATAGTCATATTCCAAATTTGATTCGCCTGTATAATAACAGCTAATTTGCTCATGTTTATATCTATTGTAATGATTTATCATTGTAATGTCTGAAATCCTGTACATTCTTTTAATGATATCGTACCGATATGTATTAATGATATTGAAGTGCTATTTACTTTTAAATTTGAATAATTATTTCAAATACTGCTACATGTTCATACCACTGCTCTTGCCGCTATCTTTGATTAATTTACCACTATACCCAGGCCACATCTACAAAGAACTGTTGTATAATTTTTCTTAGTCCATTTGTTTTTGGTTGAAATTATGTTCATTTAACTGTTTTTTAAATTTTGTATGGTATGAAGGCAGTAGTAACATGACACGTTTAAATAATTTTTAACTAAATGTTCTGTAAGTTGTTTACAATGTATATATCCAATTCGTGAAATTCATGTGCAATTCAGTTATGAAACTGCCATTCAGGAAAGATGCAATAAAATATAATTTATCTATCTATCTATCTATCTATTATAGTGCTTGTAGCGACACTAATTTTGAAATTTAAATTTCTGGCCCCAAAACTGAAAAGGGTTTCATTTGATCATCCGGTTGTCACGATTGGTCCTTGAACATGAAGTTGGCATCGTCAGATATTGAACAACGTTTAGAAGGTCGAGGAAGGCGGGTTTCATCGTGTCAGCCGTCGTGATTGGTTAGTATAGAAAAGAACTGGGCGTGGCTATGAAGTTGGCCTTGTCAACTATTGGCCAATGTTTAGAGGTTGAGGAAGTCGGGTTTCATCGTGTCAGCATTGTGATTAGTCATTATAGAAAGGAACTGGGCGTGGTTATGAACTTGGCTCCTGCATCAAGGCAATTTGTTAGCACCAGTATGAGGCTTACGAAAGAATAAATAGTGTTGTTTCTGGTGATTGTGGCATACTAAATGTATGACTTCACTCGATGCTGATATCATTTTTTGGCAGAATCCTCCACAGTTTTAGCAAGCTGCACGGTAAGATCACTTCTAAACAAGGAAGATCTCTTCAGTGGTAATTTCAAGACTTGTAGATATTTTTTTCTCTCGATGATACTTTTAATCGAATTCACTTGACTTACTCTTTTAATATCTTAGGAGATTTTAACATTGGCAACAGTTTTTATACGAATTAAATATATTAACCATTTGTTTTAATATTAATTTTAATAATTTTCATTCACTCTTTCTTTGTAGGTTTGTATTTTAAAATATATTCTTTGACGCTTGTAAACGAAATATTTATGCTAATACATCGCTCTTTTATATTTTATTTCCTTTTATGTCTTTCATTTGCTTTTATTCTGATGCAAAATGGCAATCGTTACTCAATAGCAAGTTCTTTACTAATTGTTCGTCAGATATCCATACGAACTGAATTAAGAGCCATGATGTTTGGCGGGGTTAAAAATGCTGCCATCCTGCTGTTGATGGTGACGACGATCGCTGTAGACCGATGTTCGGCAGTGGCACCGACGCTTCGCAACGCGACGCGACGCCCAGCGCTATCACCTTCATCGCAACCCCTCGCGACGCCCAGCGCTATCACCTTCATCGGCATCGGCTACAACATCCTCGAGGGTAACCCAGAAGGGGGCGAACTTGGCAGTGGAGGGGTAGACCCGGGCCTCTTGGTCAGTAGACGGATCTTCGAATTGAGTTACGACGAATCGAAAGTGTCGAGCGACAGTGTGTATCGAGTTCCGGACGAGGTGTACTTTGTCTCCCGAGACAGTGCATTTACTTCGTCGTCACGTACCACTTTTCATGGTACTGAAAGTTACGCATCCAAGCTTTCTGCGCAAGTTGATGTATCTGGTAAGTAGATTTTATCCGATCACTTCATTCTAAAAGATTACAATAAATTATGACGTGCTTGAGATAGTAAATTTATATATTTATATATATATATAGAGAGAGAGAGGGGGGAATGTGTAGGTGTCTTGGTCGGTGGATATGTCACCGGACTGTGGATAACAAGGTCCTCGGTTCGAGTCCCGCCGTGGCACTAATATCCTTTGGCAAGACATTAATCTACATTTGCCCCAGGCGAGAAAAATGGGTACCTGGTAGAGGAGTATTCCTTGAAATGCCCCGTGCGCTGATAACGGCTGCCGGAGTAAAAGCTAGGGTTATAATTATGTAATTTATGTGAAGCGCACTGATATGTCTTAGGACAGGAATTGCACTATAAGTGGTACATATTATTCCTCGAGATTGCCCTCGAACAGGATGTCTTCTTTGAAGAGATATGCGTAATGTAGGAGTAGTAGAAGTAGTAGTAGAATTTTTATTGTATAAATTGTTTAGCACAAGGCTAATCTGCCACAAGGTCCTATTAATGAAGATAACGTAGTGCATATTTTTGTTATTTACATGGTTATTATTCATAAACATAACGTGACCCGTATTTAATATGTATCTCTAAATATAAATGTATATGTATACCCCAACAAATAAGCGGACACTTTTGTTTTTTTGGTCTCGAAATTTGAAAATTTGACATTTTTCTTCGTTGGGGGGGGGGGGGGTAAGGTCACCTTTTTTAGGTTAGCCGTGGGCATAATTTTTTTTTTTTTTTTTTTTTTTTTTTTTAAATAATTAAAAAAAAACCAAAGGGGGGGGGTTTTAAGTTTTTTTAGGGGGGTTTACACACATAAAAATACCAAAGGGGGGGGGGGTTTAAACCCCAAACCCCCCCCCCCCTGCGTACGCCCCTGCATAAGGCCCTAAAAGGCCTAACGCCATATAACTCATAAAACATGTATTAGAAATATAAAACCAACAATACAAATTGATACAATATAAATGTGAACGTAGATTGCCTGTCAGACGTTATTCTATATTCTGTAATCTATATTTTATATTCTTTATTTTATATTCTTTATTATATATTCTATATTTTATATTTTATATTCTATATTCTATATATTCTATATGTCATACGCTATATTCTATATTCTAAGTTTCATATATAGAATGCCCTTTCTCGAGAGATTCGTAACAGCAGATAAAAGTGTTAAAATAATCTTGAATCGTCTTAAAACGTTTTACCATCTTTAGATACCTCTTTTTTCTGTATACTATATACTGATTTATCACATGTAATCAAAGCCTGTAGTAATGCATAAGCACAAGTTTCTGAAATGAATTGCGTTAGATGCAAAATAAACTAGAAGAGACAGAGATGTGCACCATCAGTACCAACAAATGAGTAAAAATTGCTAAGGTAGTGACTTCATTGCTAGGTGTACAACTAAGGATAATCTGAAAGTTTGAGCGAAAAGAGACCATCATTAATAATTACAAATTGAGAAAAACTGATCTGATCGATTCATTAATTCTCCCAACTATATTGTTACACTTTAATTAAACTTTAGGTGAATGTAAATCGTCACAAAGCAATGGATTAGCTCTATATACTATTTCTGACATTTAAGTTTTAAAAAGCTTGGCTTATGTGTTATTGTCATGAAAAAACGGTAGGGAAATTTCAAAAATTGGTTGGGAGAATTTACTGTTAGAGGGTGTTGCACAGTGACGCTTTCCAAGAAAACCATAAATATCTTTGTGGTTTGAGAATGTTTTCAGGATTGTTTGCATGTTAAGGGGTAAGTACAGTAAAAGGAATATAATATTAAAGTAACATTTCATACAAACATTTAGCAGTTTTTTCATCAAACTTCAACAATGTAACCGAGTCATTTTAAACTTATTTGAATATTTGAGATATAACATGTCTTTGAGATTATGTCGCCAATATTGAGGCCTATTCGCAAAATATATTTACTCTCTTATCTCGTTTGTCTCTTGAACAGGGTCATACAGTGGCACTTTCGCGAGCGCTGAATTTGCAGCCAGTGCACGTAAGTATTTCGTTTTCTGGGGAACATGCGTATTTTCTCCTTTGGGCGTGACGTTATGGCATTTGGCAAATTAGCATCGACTCAACTGATACACCCAGAAAATAAACATATGCCTAAAAATCAAGTAGTGCAATGGATAATTTGCACAGTAAGTGCAGCGTACCAGTTAATTCCAACGAGCAGCGGTGTGAAGATACGCTAAAGCAAGGGTTGAGGGCATTTAATTGTTTTTCTTAATCATTTGTCTTTTGGATTAATTTATTCATTTGTTTATTTATCCATTCATTTAAATAACTGACACGAAGCAAAGAAAGGGGTTTTCACGAGCTCTTTTTTAGAACGAAATATTGAAATAGGAGGGGGAGCTAGGAGAGGTTGGCACATTTTTGAAGATATTCACATTGGTTTTAAAGGGGGCACTGGCATGATGTGGCCGCAGAATCTGCCAGTGCTATCATAATGATGTTTTGAATGTCGTAACCATTATGTTATATCAAATTCTTAATTCGCTATTTGAAAAACGTCATTGTAATCAATTTCATCATCATCATCATAATCTTCATCAAATTCAACATTGCTTTTCTTATCATTATCATCATCATCATCATTATCATCATCGTCATAATCATCATCTTTTACTCAATGGCTTTTAGTGCTTTTAGTTTTTGAGGAGACGTATTAAGAAAAATCACTTTATAACTATTTTAACGTCGTTTAAAATCGTCATCTTGCCAAATTTCCCTGCAGGCTATGAAACCATCTCCAATCGGATGGCTAGTCAAGGATCTGTCTTCTTCGCTAAACAGACGATAAGGAACCTCGGTAACGCGCGTTACCTGACAGAACTTGCTCGGCCTAATGGCTATGCACTCAATAATGGCTTCGTTTCTGACGCTTGCCGTCTCCCAAACTCATACAATGAAGCTGCCTACATGCAATTTCTCGAAGCCTGGGGAACGGTAATATATATGCACATGCCTTTTATAATTAGGACCTCCTCAGTAATAGGCCTACCAAGTTTAAAGGTTCTCCTGAATGTTGAACAGTAACAAATTTCGGTCCACAGTAAGCCGACTTTAGAGTTTATAGCTCCCCCTTCTCGCATTTACTTGTTTTGTATCATCAAAATGTGTGTTTCTTAATCCTAAATGATATTTTGTAATATTGGCCTTTGTTTCAAATGTTATGGACGATACTTCTTAAATATTTCCGTGGGGCTTGTCACCTCGTCTACCAACAGATCACCGTCCCTGGGTTCTAATAGGCCTACACTCTTAGGCCACATATAAAATCGCGGTGGTTAATCGCGTTATCGGAACGAGCCTTAAAAGTGTTAAAGTGAGGCTGATTGTGTGTTATGTGATTTCTCTCGACAGCATGTCGTGACTGAGGTAGATCTTGGAACCAGAGAAGGTACCAACTATGAGGAAAGCAGGTCGTCTTTTGTCGAATATGCATCGACACATGTAAGGTTTTCATTACTTTTGTCTATTTATTTATTCATATCATATATTGAAGTGTATCAATCACCAAAAGACGTTTTGCTCGCGATGTAAATGGTTCCATGTCGCTATACTGTTTTCCAAATGTAAATTAAAAATATTGCTTTTACAAAGACATGTTGCAGTTTTAAATACACTCGAAGTAAATAGGGAAACGTCTTGTTGAGTAGACTAGTTAACGCAAGCGTACGCATTTGCATAGAATTAGACCCGCACGAAACCCAAGTCCGAAGTGGGTTCCAAAATCAAAATGAAAGAAAGAGGAAGGAAATGAACAGTTGTGTGACAAAACTAAAAATTGAGCACCTAGTGATATGGCGCTGAACAAATAAGACACAATAATACAATTTAAAAGATGATAACAGTAAAACTCTCTGTCGTTTTCCGAATCGCATTTACATTTTAACGGTGATATAGTATTTGATAATAATTGTTAAGTCAGGAATGCTGATAAGATGAGAGAAAAATAAGAGAGAGGGAAAAAAAATGTTTGGGGTGAGAGGCGAAAAGAGAAGCATAAGCATAAACTTTGTGAGATAGATTTATTTATGATGATGTAGTGGGCGAAGGAGAAAGGAGTAAATTAAAGTACTTTATTTTGATAAAAATGGGGACGTTGCCAAAGGGTTTGCAATGAAATTTGAAAGAAATGACAGGGAAAGAAACGAATGGAGAAACCCTTAAAGAAATATCTTAAGCTATGAAAGAATCCTTAAAAATCCAGTAGCAGCTTTAAAGAGGGGATTTGGGACTTTAAACAAAAAATAATTTAAATTATTTTAAGGGATGTGCACGTAGAAAGTAAATGCAATAACCCCCCCCCCCCCCCCCCCCAAGAAAAAAAAAAGAGGTTCTTCTAGAACCGCGCCTGTTTGAATCTGATCAATATCCATTACACAGGTAAGTGCCAGCCTGATTGCTTCAGGGTCCTATGCTGGATACAGTGCTTCAATTGCCGTCAACATGGACAGCTTCAACAGTGGAATGGAGAGCGGGTCAAATTTCGGCAGCACTTACTCGAGCTACACGGTTGGAAGCAGCGACCTGAACGGTGAGTCACAGCTTCATACCGACCTGAGGTGCATAGTTAAATAGGTTTACTAGGGTATTTCGCAAGGTGACAAAAAGATTAGCCCTCTAAATTCAGATTGTCCTACAATTTTTGGGGGTAACAAAATTACACATCCTCTTCTTTATTTTATCTAGGTACATCAATACAAAAATGAGAACAGTAACCAGGGTCGAGAAGAATTTAACTCTACTACAACAACTTCAAGATCGGACATCATAGGTCTAAAATATACTGCAAAGGTACTACTGTCTTCCAGATTGGCGTTCCCATATTATTTAATTACATTGAAGAACAATTATTCGTTTCCTGGAAATACCAGAGGTAAAACAAAAACTATTTGACAATCTGGACCAAATACACCTTTATTGAGTGCTAACTGAAAATCACACCATGTGACTGTTTGGTAGTTTTGTGGTGGCAGTTAATTAAGGGACCATGTGAGACCTGTACATGGCGTCAACATATTTGTGATATAATGATCGGACTAGGGGTTGTACGATACATTGCTCCAACTGCTCCGCGTCAATTCCTACACTAACCGAACCCTAAACATAAACCCTACACCCAACACTATACCTAACCCTGGCCCTAAGCCTTACCTAAAACCGAATCGCAACCCTTATCCTTACCCTATACCTTTGACGGAATACAGCCCAGAGCAATGGACGCAAGGCGAATGTGTCAACGAGACCAGGGCCCGTATTCAATAAACATATAAAACAGTTTCCTTCTAACCTTATACCTTTTACGAAATACAGCTCGAGAGCAGTTGATCCAAGGACAAATGTAGTGTCGCCGAGACAAAGGCCGTAATTCAGGAAACCTTTTAGACATTTTTCTTCCAATCCTTTGACGAAATACAGCCAAGGGCAATAGACGCGACGGGAAATGTAACGTCGACGAGACCAGCACTAAGATTCAAAATATGTATAAGCCACTTTTCTCCTAACCCTATACCTTTGACGAAATACAGCACGGAGAAATAGACGCGAGGGCAAATGTAGTTTCACCGAGACCAGGCCCTAATTTAATACATCTCTATTAAGACATATGATTTTAGTCTAAGAAAACATGTCTTAGAATTTGTCTTTTGCCTTTGCCGTATTCTTAACACGTTATAAGCACTTTGTCTTAGCTTAAGACGACAGGGAAAACAACAACCTTAGTCCAAAATGCTTTCATTTGACAGATCACTGCAATGATGCTGCTGCGGCTGATGTTAAAATAATGACGATAATGTTAATGATTATGACGATGATGTTAATGATGATGACGATGATAACAAAGATGATAATAATGACGATAAGGATGGTGATGATGTTAATGAAGATATTAATGACGATAATGATGATAAGAAAGAAATCATTATGTTGATAATGAAAACGATGCTGATGATGATGAAGAAATCTTAATGCTACCCCTCCCCCCTCCCCCCCCCCCCCCAATCGGATTTTCTCCATAGAGCCCATCAAATTGGAGTTGCTTGGCATGCATGAGGTGTTCGATGAAGATTACTGGACCCTTCTCTCTATCTACATCGAATCTGGCCACTGCACCAGGTCTTTCCAACGGTCCAGTGTGGCTACCAACGTACTAACGGCTATGCAGGGATATGCCAACTATAGGTCCATAGCACAAAGAACCGCTGGTACGTATAGTTTTCACGAATAATTGATATAGACCCGAACTACGGATCTGTTTTAAGATCTAGCACTGGGGATTAAACCCGAAGACTATGGTAAGGTTTGCAAATTCTTCTTTTTTCATCCATGACTTAGATAGTCTTCATATACCTTAAAGGAGTCTTAATCTTTTGAGCTTGATGCGATAATCAAGTACTGAAATTATTTTGTTCAAGTATTGTCATCTAATGATTTACGGTTATTAATGCATTAATAAACTCTCCAGTCCAGATTTAGATCCGCCTTAAAGTTGTAGGAAAAAATGCACGTTTGGCAAACAAAGAAGCAAAGAAAACAGCTAATGTGTTAACTAAGGAAGCTTTCAGGAGCATTAGTCTCTGTCTCTTTTGTAATCGATCCCAGACGGAAAAGTCTTAATCCCTCTAACTTGGCCTGATGGCACCTACGGTCTCCCTAAACCTACCAGCGGGTGTCCCAACAACGAGTTCACCTGGCCCGAAGGATACCGGTACCACGACACAGAAGACGACGATAGCAACAACTATTGGAGTAATCCATTGAACCTGGCAGGTACATTTGCTAAGAACAACATGGGGCACAACTTCTGCATGAAGACCACCAGTGTCGTTGACTCCAACTTGCAATGGAGCTGGCAACCAGGGAGTTACTGCATCTACAAGTACAACACTTGTCCAACAGGTATGTGCTGGCACAATACAATGATAATCATGACGATAAGAAGAATAAAATTAATAACAGTGATAATAATGATGATGATGATAATAATAAAAATAATAATCATCATCATCATCACCATCGTCATCATCATAACACTATAAACATAAATACAATTTCAGTAGGATAGAACATATACACAAAAAAAAGAGAGAATTAACTACATTTATTTTAGGCCAAATCGAACAGATAAGATACTATTTTACTATTTTATTTCTAAAGAAATGGACCCTACTACTTAAAGATAAACTCGAGTTCTGGTAAAAAAAAAAAAGAATTCTCACAGAATCAAACGAAACTTACACTGAATGTTCAAGATTACAAATAAATGTCATTTGCCAAACAATTTTGGTAGGAAATGTATATTGGCTGAGTAATGAGCATAGAAAGATAAGGAAATCAAGGTAAGTAACGCCCCGACACCATTTGTGAAGTCCCATATGCATCTTTCTGTGTACAGTGCTTGTTACTTTACCAAGATTGGACCAAATTTATTATGATTTTGATGACTCCAGAACCTTGCAGTACACATCAATACTTAATGTAAATGCTACATGATCAACTTTTTCTGATCCATTCCACACCTTTTCTTTCACAATGCATTCACATGACCAGAACTCAACTTTATCTTTAACATGAGAAGTAACACGTGAAAGTATCCTGGTACAGTGTATAATTAACATGACTCTCAGTCCAAGAGTCTACCGTTCGAATCCCAGCCTAGCACGAACATCTTTTAACAATAATAATTCACTTTTGACACTCTCCATCCACGTGTAAATGGGTAGCTGGCAACTCCTGGGGTAAAAACTATTGCAAGGTCCTCAAGATGAATCATTATGATCATTATCACCACCATTATATTTATTATTATCATTATTATTACTCATCATTAGCAGTACTCTTTTGGAAGATATTTTACATTTTGTTCTCTGCCTTGTTTGACATACCACAAACTCAGAAAAGTGGGTACGTATTACTGACACCGGGTATGGTAGGTCAACTCGGCTAACTTCGTCACATTGGGTCTTCGCGTCTCGGTCTTCGCGTCTCGATCTTCGCGTCGTTGCAATTCGGGTGTTACGAAATTTCGTGAATATTCAAACCCTAATTCCCAAAGCAATGCAGGGTTATCCTTCTTTTGTTTTGGTCTGGTTCTTTCCTTATAGGTTTCACAGAAGGTAACATACGCTGGGACGATGAGGATGATGACAATCAAAACAGCGCCTCGGGAACGTTACCCTCCGGAGAATATGGAGGCGGAAACACAAGAATCTACTTCTGTTGTCGAAGTGATGGCGTGACCGACCGAGGAATCTTCCTCCCAACCGAAGACAAATTCATGCTTTTCCCTCGCTATTCGACCTGCCAAGCGGTAAGTTATTCTTAGCCGCATGCCTCTTTATAGTTGATCGACACCCCAAACCATAGCAAGCAGATGGGAGATGGTTGTCTATATAGCCTGGGGCTTCATTCGTGTGTTTGATAATTTCAATAAGTGACAACTATTATATCGTATTTAATAGCAGGATGATCTATTTACTTAGTTCGGAAATATGTACGGGGACGTAAACCTTTTTCCACTAAACGGGCGCCTTAGGATAGATACGACTGTTCAATTTCCCCCACAGAGCAGTACGTGCCTCATAAGCTTGTGCTAATTTTATATATGAGACCCATTCACCCATTGTTTCCATAACATATTGAACATTGGCGAAAACTGGAGGGGGAGCAAAAAGGAAGAACAAAAAGTATTATGTAGGCGTATTTTTCATTTGGCCGGCTTCCTTCGTCAATTATAGGGTCTTCTCGTCCGAGGTTTTGCGTTGGTTATACGAAATTCCGTACATAATCAAGGCTAAATGTTCGATGACTCTGGGATAACGTTTGTGAAATACACCCCTCATCATCTGCCTCTTATTGTCAGTTTACCCGACACTTTCTGAAAAGCCTAAAGCAAATCTACGTAAACACAGGTCTTAAATGCAAGATATATTATCATAAGCGTCACAAATGTATTTTTCTTCAAGCAGTCACATCGTAGTACTTAATTTCTGTTACTACCAGAAACCAGGAGACTGGTCAAAATTCTTGGTATTTTTGGATAATAAAGCGGGGATTCTTAAAAAATTCACTTTTTTATCGAATCTCCTATCTATGTTTGTTTTATGCATACGCCCACAGGTCAACGGAATGACAGTAACGAAGAGTTGGTTTCGTTGGGACAACGAAGATGACGACAACGGTGACACCCAGACGGCCATACATCCCTATGAAGGCCTGCAGGGAGGCGGTCACAACGTAATACTTTATTTCTGTTACTACCAACGGAATTAAACTTGGCAAAGAACATCTGACGAATCAAGAATATAGGAGGAACAGTTTTAAAGCAACTTATTTAATCAGAATCATCAGCATTTTGGTTGGGTATACGTAGATTTGTGTCGCTTTCCTGCCTCTCTTATCGATTTCTCTTTTTTTTTTCTTCTTCACTAAATTGATAAAAAATATAGAGTAATAGACTTTAAGAACTTTGGGATTTTGGAAGACAAGCTTTGAATCAATTTAAATTTCATTTAATTCATGACACCATCTAATACAGGTAAATCATCATAATAGGGGTTGTGTTTCGAGGTTTCATTTCTGGCGATTTGTTCATAGATATTTGCTTAAAGTAGTTTTTAAGATTTGCTCGTAGTTTCAACATGAAAGAGTAAGATCCTTTTTTTGAAATTCATTATTTATTTATCAATGTGATGAAATGATTTGTATATGAAAAGATTTCATTAAAGTTATTAATTTCCATGTGTAGGCCCAAAAATTGGAAAGGTGAAATTCCAACGGCATTTGAAAGATAATACTATTTTAGAACTTCCCTCAAAACAAAAGGGCTTGAAACTGTCTTTTTGTGGGGAAAATAACGACCGTTAATTTTTAGTGAGCGCGCTCGTTTAATTAATTTGTCTGATTTTCAAATGTAAATCAGTTTAATGTTGGCCATTACACGAAGTGGGTTATTGATGTAGAAAAAATGTCATGAACCCATTACAGCTCATTTTATGAATGTTATTACAAAAGAAAAAAGAAGTCAGTCAGTCACTCAATAGTGTTTGACAGTGAAGTCTAAAAAGGTAAACGGGTTTCCTTGCACAATTTAAATACTAAGACCCTGCTGACGTTTAAATTTCACAGATATGACATAGGTGACATATTCATAATTCCTGCAAAGTTCTACAGAATTTAATGTTGGCTGCAAAAGGGATACACAACCTTTGCATTCCAATCTGTATGTATTATCTAATATTCGAGATTTTATAGTCCACATTTTGGCTATTAATTTTGAGATACCTGTTTAGTATAGACACTGGTAATAAAACAGGTAATTTGTGAGTTCTAGATGTTGAATATAATTTCCTAGAATTTTTGACATTTTGTGTTTATGATTAAGAAAACAGCTATATAAGCGTAGAATAAAGTGTGTTTTTCTGAACTGATTAGCATTGTAAGCAATACGTTAAAAAAATACAAATGTAAACCTAAACTGTTTTTGTAATGATGGTGACGGGCAAATAATTGCGAACTATTTAGCACTATTAAAAGAATTTGTTACGGGAATATCTGCTATATCTGTTCTTCTTTGCAATGATCGTAGAGATTAGAAAGCAAAGAGGGTGAGAGGAAAATGTCAGGAAGTTAAACTTGGCAAAGAACATCTGACGAATCAAGAATATAGGAGGAACAGTTTTAAAGCAACTTATTTAATCAGAATCATCAGCATTTTGGTTGGGTATACGTAGATTTGTGTCGCTTTCCTGCCTCTCTTATCGATTTCTCTTTTTTTTTTCTTCTTCACTAAATTGATAAAAAATATAGAGTAATAGACTTTAAGAACTTTGGGATTTTGGAAGACAAGCTTTGAATCAATTTAAATTTCATTTAATTCATGACACCATCTAATACAGGTAAATCATCATAATAGGGGTTGTGTTTCGAGGTTTCATTTCTGGCGATTTGTTCATAGATATTTGCTTAAAGTAGTTTTTAAGATTTGCTCGTAGTTTCAACATGAAAGAGTAAGATCCTTTTTTTGAAATTCATTATTTATTTATCAATGTGATGAAATGATTTGTATATGAAAAGATTTCATTAAAGTTATTAATTTCCATGTGTAGGCCCAAAAATTGGAAAGGTGAAATTCCAACGGCATTTGAAAGATAATACTATTTTAGAACTTCCCTCAAAACAAAAGGGCTTGAAACTGTCTTTTTGTGGGAAAATGACGACCGTTAATTTTTAGTGAGCGCGCTCGTTTAATTAATTTGTCTGATTTTCAAATGTAAATCAGTTTAATGTTGGCCATTACACGAAGTGGGTTATTGATGTAGAAAAAATGTCATGAACCCATTACAGCTCATTTTATGAATGTTATTACAAAAGAAAAAAGAAGTCAGTCAGTCACTCAATAGTGTTTGACAGTGAAGTCTAAAAAGGTAAACGGGTTTCCTTGCACAATTTAAATACTAAGACCCTGCTGACGTTTAAATTTCACAGATATGACATAGGTGACATATTCATAATTCCTGCAAAGTTCTACAGAATTTAATGTTGGCTGCAAAAGGGATACACAACCTTTGCATTCCAATCTGTATGTATTATCTAATTTTCGAGATTTTATAGTCCACATTTTGGCTATTAAATTTGAGATACCTGTTTAGTATAGACACTGGTAATAAAACAGGTAATTTGTGAGTTCTAGATGTTGAATATAATTTCCTAGAATTTTTGACATTTTGTGTTTATGATTAAGAAAACAGCTATATAAGCGTAGAATAAAGTGTGTTTTTCTGAACTGATTAGCATTGTAAGCAATACGTTAAAAAAAATACAAATGTAAACCTAAACTTTTTTTGTAATGATGGTGACGGGCAAATAATTGCGAACTATTTAGCACTATTAAAAGAATTTGTTACGGGAATATCTGCTATATCTGTTCTTCTTTGCAATGATCGTAGAGATTAGAAAGCAAAGAGGGTGAGAGGAAAATGTCAGGAAACTGAGAATAAAGGAAAAGAGGCCTCAGAAAGAGAAAGAGTGAGAGAGGTGCATTGGCGAACGAGGGAAGAGCGAGGATGGAGCGTGTGGTGTGAGTGTGTGTGTGTGTTTGTGTGCGTATACTTTTTTCGAGGCACATGTTATTATGGATCTTCAGTGACTGGTCACTCAGAAAATAGTGCTAAGCCAGTCACAGAGAATTCATGATTTCAACTGATACCTGTCAGTGCATTGATTTGATTTATTTTTTTATTTTTATTTTTTAAATTTCATTTTAAAATCTTTTCATATTTGATAAATATGGTGTATTGGCATATGGGCTATGGTTGGAGCGTTGGATGCGTTGTACAGCGTTGGTGTATTATGTGGATTTATCATATTCATATTCTGAATATTTTCAGCGAATTGAATAATATTGAAAAGGATGCAATTCATAGTTGTACTCGATAATTCTCAGTTAACATATTTTCTCTCTCTTTCCCTCTCTTGCATAAAGAAAATATGAAAATAATATTATGCCTTGATTAAGAAAATCAGTATTAAACAGGGAGAAAGAAAAGGGGAGGAAATTAATCAAAACAAACATTGACGAATCACATTCAGTGTTCATTCGTGATGCATATTAAAGATGAAGGTACATTAAAAGGAGAAATAATTAATTAAAGAGCGATGATATATCAACTCTTTGATGTTAACTGATTTGTTTATTTTCATATGAATGTGGTGACTTGTCGGTTACCGTGCGAATATCTTCGATATCTAGGCTTCGATATCTATTCAGTCTATCAAACAATACGAAATCCAGCTGTAGTTAATACACAGACAAAAAATTAAATTTAAAAAACGGAGACGCCAGAATGATGACAATGACAATGATTTAAACTTTGAATAAAAAATAATGAAACAATATGGTCTGAGGGTCATATTTTTTCGAATATTAGAAAGTTTCATCCAGGCGCGGATCTACGGGGGGGGTTTAGGGGGTTTAAACCCCCCCCTTGGGCGGCCCAAAAAAAAAAAAAAAAAAAAAAGGAAAAAAAAAGAAGAAAAAAAGAAAAAAAGAAAGAAAAAAGAACGCACGCTGGAGAGAAACCCTTTCAAGTGCAAATATTGTGAGAAGATATTCAACTCATCTGGTAACTTAACCAAACACATGATAACTCTGGATATAACTGTGTATTTAACTGTTACTTGATTTAAAAAGACGTTATCATGCACTGCTTTTTATGGTCTCCATTGTGTTAATAGATGCCAGGAAAACATCACTTACGGGGTTCAAATAAACACCCCAAAAAAAATCGGCTCGCCGCTTCGCGGCTCGTGGACGATGCTCCGCATCGTCATTATTTTGGTCAAACCCCCCCCTTAGCAAAAAGCTAGATCCGCCCCTGTCATCCACCATCGTGTTGTTGAACACTATTTCCAATTTAATTTGAATGCGGTGACTTGTCGGTTACGAGTAGAAGGTCATTGCAGGCTTCGATATTCTATAATACTAGAAGCTATCTAGACAGTAATTCAACAGATATCTGGGTAGAGACACTTGGTCACAGGCGCGCCGGAAGCAGTTTGGGATTGGGGGGGGGGGGGGGGGCAAACATTCCAGGGGGCTCACCTTCCAGGGGCAGTGACGTAATGAGAAAAACGTTCGGAAGGGGGGGGGGGCAGACGAAAAATCTGCATCACCACCAGTCTAACACGTTACATGCAGGTCCCGCGGAACGTTTTTCAAAGTGGAGTAGTAACGATCAGGTAGAGCGTAAATTGGCGTGAGGTCCAGGGCATTAGCCTCGGCAGGGGGTCAAGGGGCTGAGCCCCCGGAAGCTCAGGGGTTTTAGCTATTTAATTACGGTTAGATGAGCATCCAGGGGCCCTCTTTAAGGCAATTGACGTGTTCCGGGGGGGGGGGAACGCCCAGAGGCTCAGAGGTTTTAATATTTAACTACGGTCAGATGAGCATCCAGGGGCCGCCTGATGGCCCTTGGTGGGATCCAGGGGGCAGAGCCCCCGGAAGCTCAGGGGTTTTAGGTATTTAATTGTGGTCTGATGAGCATCCAGGGGCCCGCCTTAGGGCCCTTGGTGGGGTCCAGGGGGCAGAGCCCCTGAAAGCTCGGGGTTTTTAGGTACTCAATTACGGTCAGATGAGCATCCAGGGGCCCGCCTTAGGGCCCTTGGTGGGGTCCAGGGGGCATAACCCCCGGAAGCTCGGGTTTTAGGTATTTAATAAGGGTCAGATGAGCATCCAGGGGGCAGAGCCCCCGGAAGCTCAGAGGTTTTAGGTAATTAATTACGGTCAGATGAGCATCCAGGGGACCACCTTAGGGCCCATGGTGGGGTCCGGGGCGGAGCCCCCGTAAGCTCTGGGGTTTTAGGCATTTAATTACGGTCAGATGAGCATTTTTTATACCTTATTTGTGACATTGGCAGGTCACTTATTTTTTCTCTCCGTCTTTCTTTCTTTTTCTCTTTAACATACTTTTTCAAAAAGTGAGGGGGGGGGGGGGGGGGGCTCGAGCCCAGCCACTTTGCAGACCATGACATAAAGGCTTCTAAATAAGCGTATTTGTCGCCCGACTGTAATTTGGGAATTTCTTATTTTCCAGCAAACGCATACTAAAAAGTATGACTTACAAAAAAATGGAGAAAAATACCGGAAAATCATGTCATAACAGCAACATTTGTAAATCACTGGTATCGAATAAGAAATACACCCCCATCAGTACGCCAGCGTTCAGGGGCTTATGTCTTCTCACCCCTATAACAAAAAAACAGACACGCTTTCCCATTCTCGCACAATATGTCCACGATATGCGCGTATCGCTATTATAAAGACCTCCATTGATAAATACCGTATAATTCCTGTAAACTTTCCTTTTCTTTGAATGGAATTATATATGTGATTTAATTCAGGTTTTTATTATTGTTATGTTCTTTAGGGTTAAAAATACAAACTCCTTTACTGCTTTTTTTTTTGGAGGGGGGGGGGGGGCGTTTTTGAGGGGCAAAAATGCGTTTTGTTGAACACTATTTCCAATTTAATTTGAATGCGGTGACTTGTCGGTTACGAGTAGAAGGTCATTGCAGGCTTCGATATTCTATAATACTAGAAGCTATCTAGACAGTAATTCAACAGATATCTGGGTAGAGACACTTGGTCACAGGCGCGCCGGAAGCAGTTTGGGATTGGGGGGGGGGGCAAACATTCCAGGGGGCTCACCTTCCAGGGGCAGTGACGTAATGAGAAAAAACGTTCGGAAGGGGGGGGGCAGACGAAAAATCTGCATCACCACCATTCTAACACGTTACATGCAGGTCCCGCGGAACGTTTTTCAAAGTGGAGTAGTAACGATCAGGTAGAGCGTAAATTGGCGTGAGGTCCAGGGCATTAGCCTCGGCAGGGGGTCAAGGGGCTGAGCCCCCGGAAGCTCAGGGGTTTTAGCTATTTAATTACGGTTAGATGAGCATCCAGGGGCCCTCTTTAAGGCAATTGACGTGTTCCGGGGGGGGGGGGAACGCCCAGAGGCTCAGAGGTTTTAATATTTAACTACGGTCAGATGAGCATCCAGGGGCCGCCTGATGGCCCTTGGTGGGATCCAGGGGGCAGAGCCCCCGGAAGCTCAGGGGTTTTAGGTATTTAATTGTGGTCTGATGAGCATCCAGGGGCCCGCCTTAGGGCCCTTGGTGGGGTCCAGGGGGCAGAGCCCCTGGAAGCTCGGGGTTTTTAGGTACTCAATTACGGTCAGATGAGCATCCAGGGGCCCGCCTTAGGGCCCTTGGTGGGGTCCAGGGGGCATAACCCCCGGAAGCTCGGGTCTTAGGTATTTAATAAGGGTCAGATGAGCATCCAGGGGGCAGAGCCCCCGGAAGCTCAGAGGTTTTAGGTAATTAATTACGGTCAGATGAGCATCCAGGGGACCGCCTTAGGGCCCATGGTGGGGTCCGGGGCGGAGCCCCCGTAAGCTCTGGGGTTTTAGGCATTTAATTACGGTCAGATGAGCATTTTTTATACCTTATTTGTGACATTGGCAGGTCACTTATTTTTTCTCTCCGTCTTTCTTTCTTTTTCTCTTTAACATACTTTTTCAAAAAGTGAGGGGGGGGGGGGGGGGCTCGAGCCCAGCCACTTTGCAGACCATGACATAAAGGCTTCTAAATAAGCGTATTTGTCGCCCGACTGTAATTTGGGAATTTCTTATTTTCCAGCAAACGCATACTAAAAAGTATGACTTACACAAAAATGGAGAAAAATACCGGAAAATCATGTCATAACAGCAACATTTGTAAATCACTGGTATCGAATAAGAAATACACCCCATCAGTACGCCAGCGTTCAGGGGCTTATGTCTTCTCACCCCTATAACAAAAAAACAGACACGCTTTCCCATTCTCGCACAATATGTCCACGATATGCGCGTATCGCTATTATAAAGACCTCCATTGATAAATACCGTATAATTCCTGTGAACTTTCCTTTTCTTTGAATGGAATTATATATGTGATTTAATTCAGGTTTTTATTATTGTTATGTTCTTTTGGGTTAAAAATACAAACCATGATTACTCCTTTACTGCTTTTTTTTTTGGAGGGGGGGGGGCGTTTTGGGGGGGCAAAAATGCGTTTTGCCCCCCCCCCCCCCCCCCCCCACTTCCGGCGCCCATGCTTGGTCACATCAAGCTACAAGAAAGTATAATCCTCTCACAGAATTCTACTCGAACACCGCATCGAAATCAGGTAGGACCAACATCCCTTACGTTATGCCTGTTGGACATGATACGTCTTTCTGATTCCGTCAGATTCCGGAGGTATAAAGGGTGCTAGTGTCTTTTGGTAAGGCTTTAATCCACTGACTTACGCCTGCCTACCTTCATAAATTGGTATTAGCTTTCAAAATACTAACTGTTTTCAAACTCAAGTTAGGTATGAGCGATTATTATTATTGCATGTTTGTAGTTTGGTAAAAAATGTACCATAAATTGGTTAAACATTACCTTGTGTTGGTTTTATGTCTTACCCAACAAACATGTATGCCAGTATGGTCCTTTTTTGTTTACCTCCTATGTGTAAAATATTATCCAGCTGTTTTAAAGAGACTATGTCACTTTTGCAGCCAACGTCAAATTCTGTAGAACTTTGCAGGAATTATGAATATGTCATGTATGCCCTATCTGTGAAATTTAAACATTAGCACTGTCCTAGTATTTAAATTATGCAACAACAAAAAACGTTTACCTTCTAGACTTCACTGTCAGACACTATCGGAGTGACTGACTGATATCTTTTTATCTTTGGTAATAACATACACAAAATGAGGTACATGAGCATTTGTCTACATCAATAACCCACTACTTGTAATAGCCGAAATTAATATTGAATCTTTGTGCAGCACAAAACGTACGACGTACGACCGTTTTCAAGCCCTTCCGTTTTGAGGGAAGTTCTAAATTAGTATTGTCTTTCAAATGCCGTTGGAATGTAACCTTTTTATTTTTTGGCCTGCAAATGGGACATAGTACCTTTAAAGGGGAAGTCCACCATGATATTTAGTTGGTTTTAATAAAAGCAGAAAAGTGAGACAAACAAATTAGTAAAATTTGAGCAATATCCTATAAAAAGAAATAGAAAAATTATACATGAAGTTGTCATCAGTGAACATAAATTTGCAACACTGTTTTCGTTGATTCTTGCCTATAGCAGCCGTTATCAAAAGCAGTCATGAAGTTATTCATCTTATCAATGGTGGTGATGATGGTGGTTTGTGTTCATGCTGATTCAAGCGAAGACTCATCCTCTAAGTCTGAACCTGAAAGCGGTAAGATAATTGTCAAGCACAGATTTTATTGAGCCATTTAAAGTGTTTTTAGTTGTTTCAGTAATAAAGGTTTAAACCAGCTTGCAAATAGCTACAAGGGGCAGGGCTGAGATGATTGATATGATGAGATTGCAACTTGACTTGAGCTTGATAGCATGGACCATAATGCTTAATCTGGTATGCATTATTTAATCAGTTGTAGAGGCATGATTTCTAATTTTCTAAAATGTACTAAACATAACAAAGAAAATTAGCTGCCTTATCTAAATTACGTTGGTAGCTATTTTTTAAAAACGTGCCTCTACAACAGTACTGATTAAATAAGGCCTACCTGATATCAATAGCCCTTTCTAAGGCGATATATATTATGAAGCTAGTATGCCTATACATCTTGGTTAGTTTAGAGCAAAGCATATTTGAGAGAGAGAGAGAGAGAGAGAGAGAGAGAGAGAGAGAGAGAGAGGTATTTGTGACACACGCACACGTACGCGATCAAAGGTCAATTCATGGAGCTCCAAATAGTTCATTCCCATTCAAATATCAATGTGTATTTACAATAAGCAATTGAAGAAAGAGCCTCATCTGCTTCAAATCGTAGTGATCAATTGCAATAATGGCAACCCATTTTCGTATAGGAAAGATGAAGATTTCACCACTCCAATTATTAAAAGGTTACCAAACCTGTATCACCAAGAATTCTTTTTCAGGTTGTTTTTAAAATTGAAACCCAGACTTGAATGACCAGCATAATTATATATTATTACAATTGGATACAAATAATCAGCGTATTTAACCTATTGATGTTATAATTTTGTACTGAATTATGTATGTTCTAATCTTTGAATGTTTATCCTGAACCGTGTAGTCTATAGTGTAACGTTTAAACAAAATGTATACAAACTACCGAACCAGTCGAGAAAACAGTTGTTTATTATTTAGAAAATATTAAATCCATTAGAATTTTCCTCAAAGATAAATGTCACGTTATTCGACGATACACATTCGACCAATAGGGTATTGCTGATTGCCTTTATATCATCATGTTATTATATTTAGTTGAATCTGGAGATAAGGACACCACTGCCGTCGAGGAAAAGAGTTGTGAGAAGGATTGGGCGCCGGGTTGCTCGCCCTCAGGGAAAAAAGTAAGATTTACCATGAATTACTTATAATGTATTACTCACATTTTGAATTACTGTTAGCTCAACATTATTTTTGTTACCATTTCTTAAGCTACGGGGAAAGGATGGACGTGCCCCACTCATCTCACTGAGTAGTCAGAATGTAGAAAAATCCAGAAAAGAGAGAAAATGAGAAGAGGAAAGGACGAGAAAAGAAAAGGCATGGACTTTCTTCAGCACCATGCCCATATCAGTAGGCTTGTAAAGCTACCACACACCAAAAACAATGATATAATAAAACAAATGATGACGTTTAACGAGAAAATAATAAAGATACAATTGTTTTCATAATAATGTATTATTATAATGTGTAACGAACGGTGGCCCGCAACGTCATGTCGTGAATATTATTGTCCCTCCTGAGGCTGAGCCTAATTAAGAACCTTTAGCTGACCAGTTTGGAACTGTCCTATGATTATCTTTTCCATGTTCATGCACGCTGTATCATTATTATTGCTATATATTGTATTTATATTTAAAGCGCAGACCCCCACGTTTCATGTAACAGTTAATATTTTGCTGATTAATAACTATATGTCGTTTTCATGTGTGGTTTTATACACTTTTATTATAGTGATTATCCGGCTTTCGTAAAGTCTATTGGAGCTTGTGAAACAACACTTCGTCAAAATACAATCAACGTCACTCTCATTTCATCCATGAGAACGGATGCTCAGCGTTACTGTGAAAGCCGCCAACTTCCCTACCCCACCGCCCCCTTCCCCCCGAAAAAAAATATATTAAAAGATGGGCTGTATTTCAATTCAATTCAATTCGATTCAAGGTTTAATAAAATATATCTTCGCAACCGTTGATGGCTGAATTGCGATAAAGTTCACAGATAAAAACATGCAAGTTACAAAATAAACATATCAATTACAATGAACATAGATTGGCATGAATTCAAAACGAAATAGAAATTAGAGTACAGAATTACAGTTGAAATTCTTGTTTAAATAATGTGATATAGATTCAAAGCAATATAATTTTATGTCGAGAGTATATTAATCAGTTGGATTTAAAATATATAAACGGAGAACTAAACAGGTTCAAATGTGAGTTCCAGAAAAAATGGGTTGTTCAAATTACATCAGTAGTTTAGTGATTATTCAAAACCATTGTAAACATCTAAAGACAAAACGAGAAATTGCAAAACATTATAAGTTCAAATTAAAAACCCAAATTTCGAGTGATAAAAGAAAACTTTGTTCATAAGAAGTACATCATCGATTTACAAAACTCATATGGTAATAAGTTAAATGTATTGCAGAAAGTTTTTAGGATAGTACACACAAATAAAATTAAAAAAGAAAGATTTTAGGAAATTACAATTATATAGATATATCGAGAAAAAAAAAATCTTCTTAAAAAAAAAAAAATGGTTACATAATTTAAACAATGCAATTTGTAGCAATTTCTAATCAACATGATATGTATTAGAGATTAAAATTCTGTGTTGAATAGCCGGATATTTCAAACAGATATCGCCAAATTATTAATTAATCAATTAATACTCTTATTCATTAATGTACATATACTAAGTTACAACTGATATACAACCCTCTCTGTGTACTAATTATAATTCCAGTTCGTGATATCAATTTGGATTACATCGCGGTAATAAGTAAAGTGTGTTTATACAAGCAACATAATTATGTGATTTGTACTCTTCATTTTTGTTCAGTGCTGTTTTGAAAAAACGTGAAGTCGTCATTTCCTGTCGAACTGTGAAAAGTGGAATAAAAAGAAATAGTGTGGGGTGTGTGTGTGTGTGTGTGTGTGTGTGAATGTGTACACCTTTCTTACCTAATAGTATGACAATGATATAATTAAAACATACACTGTCGCTCATATAGGTTGAATATTTTTGTTTTACCCCAATTTATGGAATTATTTTTAAAATAATTTAAAAATAATAGATCTAGATAAAAGTATACATTCTCAGATTTTATTGAATAATAATTTGCAAATGTGTGTTTTGCGTGACTGCTAAAGCGTGTGCATGCTTCTATGCTTATCCAATAGGGGACCTACGCCCTTAAGTCATAAATGACAGTAATGAGGATTAATGCCCCACAAAAGGGCACTAATATAGCCAGTGGGGGGTAAGAGGACACTTTTTTTTTTTTTTTTGGTCTCGAAATTTGAAAATTTCACATTTTTTTCCGTTGGGGGGGGGGGGGGGGGGTGTAAGGTTACCTTTTTTAGGTCAGTCATTGGCATAATTAAAAAAAAAAAAAAAAAAAATCGAAAGGGGGGGGGGGTTTAACCCCCCCCCCCCCCCCCCCTGCGTACGCGCCTGAATATAGCACATCGGCACGGTTTTTATCCTGGGGCCTCACAGTTACGAGGCCGTTGCTTTGCCACTGAACCATGACTGTACGCAGCGGGGGCTAGGGTAGGGGGCAGTTCCCACAAATAAAAAAAATAAAAAAATGTAATAAATTATCAATAATTCATTGAATTTTCCCCGGTCCCCAACAGAACAAAATTCTCTGTACTGCCATGCATTATGGCTCAAGGCATGACTTAAGGGCGTGGGTCCCCTAGTCGATAAGCATAATAGCATACACATGCTTTAGCACTCACGCAAAACCTTACACTGACAAATTATTATTCAATGAAATCTGAGAATGTATACTATTATCTAGATCTATTAGGAATAAATCATTGTCAAAATAATTCCATAAATTGGGGTAAAAAAAAACTGTTCCAACTATATGAGCGACAGTCATCACTTTTTATATCTAATTACGTTATTCTTTGTTTTTATTCTTTTTCATTTTCTCTTTCTATCTACAACATATCATGAGGAAAGATAGCTAGATTATCTGGCGGAAGCAATTTAATTTACTTGCGGGCTCCAAAAAAATCATATCTTTCCTACTGTTATGTTGTTTTCCTTTTACCTTTTTCTCTTCTTTGCTTTCATCATTCTATTTTTCTCTCCTAAATTTAATCTTTGTTTTCATCTTTCTATCTTCCTCTTTTTCTATGTTTCCTTATGTTATTATTTGTTTTTATCCTATCGTTTTCTATTTTTAACGTAGTGGATGTAGACAGATAAAATGATAAAATAAAATATTCAGATTTGGCACGTCTGCTTATTTTAATACTATGGCCCCTCCAGTGATGGTAAAAAGCCCTTTCACACTGGAAAATGCACCCTATTTTTGCTGCCTCATAGCCATATCACGTTCCAGAAGCACCATTCCATCTTCTGTCTCTTAAAACGAACCTCTACAGGCTATGAGAATGATGGACTATATGAATTGCGTTATAGAAAAGATCTAAAATTCTTGTATTAAAGGCCATTTTGGCTTGGTTTATTCTTTGGTATAAATAAAAGAACTATAAGAAAGAGGAATTAAGGAATTCTTCCCTTCTCATCATTGTTTTCCCCTTTTCGCAGCGACTCAGCCAGCCGGTGAATTAGCGGGAGGGGGGGGGGGGGGGGGGCACATATTATTATTTTTTTGTCCCGGAAATTGGAAAATTATGCCAACCGATATTTCGTTCAGTGGGGGGGGGGGGGGGGGGGGGAGGCAGGGGGGTAAGGTCAGTTTAAAAAAAATAATATAGTGATCAGCATGTGCTTGTTTTATCGATCTCATTATAAAGAAGTATATAAACTAGCTAATTTCGAAATTCTAGCTTTCCAGGAGAAATTAGAATGCTATAATTATTATACAGGGGCGATGGGGGTTTTACAAAGTGGGGGGGGGGGGGGGGGCACCAAAAAAAAGGGGAACTTTCTGGAAAAAGGGGCACCTACAAAATATAAACTCAAATTGAAAATATGCTATTTTAGACATTGGTATAATACCCCTACATTGTGATCACATTATCAGGACTTATTTCAATGTTTGTTTCTCTCTTTACATAGACCAAGATACTGCTCTAGCTTCATACTTGCAGTTGGGTGTGATGGTCCGACTATATTTATTTGCGAGCAAGCAAAAATAGTAAGATTTGTGGGGTTGCGGGGCGAACAAGTAGGCCTGCATCTTATCAAGAGGAACTTAAAACATTCTGACGGAGTTTTAAGCACAATCTTGTCATGAAAGACTGAAAAGATATTTTATATGAAAAATATTTATATCAACTTAAAGGCAAATTTAATGAAAAAATTGCTCCTACTTGCTTTAATTTTGAGCACATTTTATAGTGAAAGGAAAAAGGGGATCATATCCAAAGGGAAAATGACACTTATTAGAAAAAAAGGAGCACGTACGTACGCCTCAAAGTAAAAAGAAGAATTATCAGAGGTGAAAATGGGGTACTTCTCTCACCTGATAAGGGCTCACCAGAAATGAAAAAGGCTGTTATGAGAACGGAAAGGGGCACTTATTACAAAGGAGTATTAGGGGCAATTATCAGAATAAAAATGGCTCTAATTAGAAAGGATAAGGGGGCATGTGTCAAAATAACAGGGACATCATCAGAGATGAAAAGGGGCACCTATTACAAATTTAAAGGGGGCATCGCTAATTTGAATAAGAGCACTCACTGGAGATGAAAATGCCGTAGCACTTATAAAAATAAAAAGCTAGGCAAGTACTTGTCAAAATATTAGGGACATCTCTCAGATTTGAAAAGAGGCAATTATAAGAGGTGAATGCATATGGGCACTTATCAGAGGTGGTAAGGGACACTTCTTGTACCTGAAAAAGGGCACTCATCTGAGATGAATAGGGACACTTAATTGTGAGGATAGAAAGGCACACTTATTATACACTAGGAAAATTGGCACTAATTGCCGTTGGCCTATAGGGAAAAAGGGGCACCTATGAGATTTTAATAGAGGTATTTATCAGAGGTGTGAGTAAATAGGGGCTTTGATGAGAAGTGGGAAGTGGCTTAATTATGACAATATCTCAGATTTGAATACGCGGGCATGCAATTATCAGATGAGGTATATCCAGGGGCGTACGCAGGATTTTTTCAAGGGGGGGGTTTTAAAATATTTTGCTCCCGAAAATCTGAAAATCGCGCTGGCCGAAAAGTCGCTCAGTGGGGGGGGGGGGGGGGGGGGGGGGGGGGGGAGGGGGGGGGGGGGGTAAGCGGACACTTTTTTTTTTTTTTTTTTTGGAGTCCAAAAAAAATCGCAACAACTCAGCCAGCCGAAAAGTCGCTCAGTGGGGGGGGGGGGGGGGGGGGGGGGGGGTAAGCGTACACTTTTTTTTTTTTTTTTTTGTCTCGAAATTTGAAAATTTGACATTTTTCTTCGTTGGGGGGGGGGGGGTAAGGTCACCTTTTTTAGGTTTGCCGTGGGCATTTTTTTTTTTTTTTAGGGGAGTTTACATACATAAAAATACCAAAGGGGGGGGGGGGTTTGAACCCCCAAAACCCCCCCCCCCCCCCCTGCGTACGCCCCTGGGTATATCAAAGGACCGGCTCTTGAGAGTTGGTTAGATCGAGGCACTTATCGGAATGTGGAACGGGCAAATATTTGAAATAAAAAAGGGGCGCTTATCTGAAGTAAAAAGGGGGCATCTTTCCTATGGAAAAAGGGGCACTTTTTACCCTACTATAAATTTGGGAATTTGGCATTTGCATACAAAAGTATAATTTCCAAAGAAGTGAGAAAAAAAAACCACCGGAAAATCACATAATTTCAGCAACATTTGTAAATTACTGGTATCGAATTAGAAATAAACCACGTTTGATTTTAGATTTTTTTTTTTTTTTTTTTTTTGGGGGGGGGGGACTGTTTCCCCCCCCCCCCCTCTCCCCCTCCCTCCCCCTATCAGTAGTCTACGCCAGTGACTATATACTTGTACATTAAAGGTAATACAAAGTTTTGGTATGGGGTCATGCATTTGGTTCAAATGAACATATTGGATGCATAAGCGATCCTACAATATTCAGTGATCGTTGTCGCGGTTGCAATCGAGTCTAAAGTGATGAAATTGTAAATAATAAACTCTTTATGTTGTATAGCGCCCTCTCATGGTCAAGATATAAATATAGCAATAAAACAATGTTATTTGTCTAAAATTGACCGATTTGCTATTACCGTTTGGAATATATATATCACAACTGCATATTATGATATTTTCATGGTCGCAGCTACCATCGTATGGCCGTAGGCGCTATTTGAAATTTATCAAAATTTACCGGGAGCACCGGTAAATTTTTATATTCAATTTTTCTCGAAAGCAGAAGTGTTTTAGAGGCTAAATTTTTTGGTGCTTATAATACATCCATAGGGGCATCCAAATATATCAAAATTGTAAAGAATCACTGTCCAGCCAATTTCCCCAAAATACCAAAACTTTGTAATACCTTTAAGTGCGCATCTCGAGCAAGCTACTTTCGTGAGTCGGAGTAGTCTACCACTCCAGCACAGCACAGAGAGTCAATGCTAATGCGTATTGACCTGTGTACTATGCAGTGCAGACCTCAAACAGTCAAATCTTAAACGTCTGAACGTATAAATATAATTAACAGTAGATCTACTACTCTTCTCTTAATAATTAATTGGTAGCGGTTTGAGATTGAAATACAAGTCTTGGGGGTATTGGAAAGCAGTATGTCAGAAGGAGGGACTAGCAGCAGTAACGTGCCATTTGTAAAAGGTGAGCAAATTAGGTAAAGCTGTCGATGTAACTGTACCGGCAAGAGTGTGAGTGTGACGCCGCGTCTCCAGCGGCCTCTGTCTGCTAGTCGAAGGGTATTGGGGTTCCAGTCCACGCAGCTCAGATGCAGGGCCCCGTTGCATATAATTTGTGTGATGAGTGATGCTACCATGGTAGTTAATATTGATAATGATAGCAATGTTACCAGCAATGATTTGTATGCTTAAACTAAGGTAGGGTCTATAGGTCTAGACCAGTTTTCAAGACGCCCCCATGCCATGGCCATGGTGCCGCACATGACTCTCTATGCTTTGCTGGAGTTCATGGCGCTAGCTAGTGTACTTTCGTATCCTTTTTTGGGTGCTAATTGTTCAGGTATCCAAAATATGACCTGTAAGTAACTCCGGCGTGGAGATACCCTACTAAAACATACCCAAAATGAAGTAAATATCTATTAAATGTCCAAATAAAGATCATAAGTTAAAAGTTGTTATGTTTATTACCCGTTTCGTGTCAATTTTCTTGTTACTAAAGTAAAATCAGTGGTTAGTGAAAGATGATGAGTGATGGCGGAGTTAAACCACCGTTTACTTACGGGGCGGTGAAAGGGGATGAAATGACAGAAAGGAAAGACAGTGCATTAACGGTATACTATACCTCGTTAACTCACCTTATATTAGAAGTACTGGATACAAGCTAGATGCTCAGCTATATATAATACGATGCTCAGCTATAATAAACGATGCTCAGCTATAGATGAACGAACGATGCTCAGCTATGTTAGATAGATGACGATGTCAGCTAGATGATAAAAGCTCTTTCAGTCGGAGGGTGACTTCCAGAGCGGGGCTTCGGTTCTTTAGGCTTGGAGTTGGTTTCCCTTTCCTCTTCAGCTGTCAAGATCTCGAATGAACCAGTGCTTAGGATATCGGATCATTGCCGCGAGTCGCGCGCCCGTAAACGGACAATAAACGGATACGTAAGAGCATCCAAGATGCATACATATGTGTATGTATATGAAATACCTGCGCTCTGGTAAAACAACCTGCGCCTGGTCACACATGCATCTACGCGTTTACGAATACACAATGAGAGAATTGGCATAGCAAATGCCATTTTACAACATTACTTTTTAAAGTATTTTTCGGAAAAACCATGATATTAGTATAGGCCTACACATTTTCTCAGGTTTCACGGCAAACCGCTGCAGAATACAATTACAAGTGCATACTGATGGTGGGTTGCGGGCGTGCGCCTGTGTGAAGTAATTAATCTACCGTAATGTCTCAGATTCTCATTACGGTAGATTACTTCACACTTCTGAACTACATGTTGCGCCGCGGTGGCATTACAATACAATTGCATCGACGAAGGGGTGCGGGCGCGCGAGTGAAGTTATCGACTGTAATCTAATATCTTCATTAAATTCATGTGGTCAACATTATGTCGATGATGACCATGATTAGGGTCGCTAACTTCACGCATGCGGGCCCGCCATCACCTCTTTGTCCGTATACGGTATGCAATTGTATTGTAATTGTGCAGCGGTTTGCCTTGAAACCTGTGAAAAAGTGTATATTATAATGACTTAGTTTTTAGGAGAAATACTCCAAAAGAGATAAGAAAATTGACACGAAACAGGTAAGAAACATAATGACTTTTAAATCATGACCATTATTTGAAAAATTGATGAATATTTAGTTGATTTTTGGTATGTTTTTGATATATTTGGTAAATTGTTATATCAATCCGGCCTCCAGGGATATTGCATCAAAGAATGGAACAGTTTGCCTGATGATATAAAAAATAGTACAACTCTTTCTAGGTTTAGAAGGTTATCTAAAACGTACCTACTTGGAAGACTGACATAATTCTACTTTGTATCTTAATAATTTCTCATTCTCAAATGCTTATAGACCACTAAGGACTGTGTGTGTGTATGTGTGTGTGTGTGTGTGTGCGCGCGTGTGTGTGAATATTTGTTTGTGTTTTATATTCTGTAGCTTAGTTTGTTTCCATCCCTTGTATAAACATTACATTCTTTTTATTCACCTTGCCATATCGTTAATGTATGTATTTTGTTGACTATAGGGCCCCGCTCACAAGCGTAGCTTCTACAGGGGTCCTAAAACCATTCACTTAATGATGTACTATTACCAGTCTCTTTTTCATGTAAAAGATTATATCATGTTTTGTGTGGTTTTGAATAAATGAACTTGAACTTGAACTTGATATCGTGTAGTCCAATATACATGTACACTGCAAATCTTCCTTTGTACAGTGCTTGTAACTTTACCAAGACTGGGCCTAATTTCTTATCATGTTGATAATTCCAGAACCTTGCAGGATCGACACACCAATACTTACATGTATAGATGATCAATCTTTTCTGATCGATTCCACAACGTTTCTTTCACAATGCAATCGTATGACCAGAACTGATCTACATGTACACCTTTTAAGGCAATAAAGGCTAGGCCATAGCTGTGATTATGTAACATATAATACATTAGTTATAGTCAGACCGCTGCACACGCACGCTCGCTAGTGAGCATATCATGCGTATGTTATCGTTCATCTCAAAACAGCTCGAGAAATAATATCCACAAACGAGAAGTAACGATATCCTGCGAGAATATTGCAAGGGATAACGTAGACTCCATTTTCTTGTGCATGCGCAGTTGTTGAGCAGCCATGTTTGTGTACATCAGATCTCCAGAAAATTTCCTTTCAAATGATATTCATTAAACGTTAATATATACAGCAACACGCAATGAAGTCTAATTTTTAAAATTGTTTCTTATTTTTTTGTAATAAATTTTGTTTCCATGAACCGGCCTGACCCATCTGAAAAAAGAAAAAAAACATTTTGATGTTGATATGGGTTCAGCAATGTCTGAAATTACCAAATCAGTTGTCTAATTTGAGGTTCCTCAGCAGAATATTATGGTAATTCTGCTTCCAAAATTCACATGAAAATCTTGTTTTCACCGGAAATCGGGTAAACAGGCACGAAATGGTCTAAAACGTTCGTGAAATGGTATTCATCGGTGACATCGTATAATTTTGTTACACAAATTTGTATGGGTGGGCGCATACTATTCTTCAACAGGTAATTTCTTGAAACGAACACAACATTTCCCAAATTCAAACGTATCACTGTCCATGGTCAATCTTTGTAATCGATAAATACCGATATAATTACATGAAATGGGATTAAAATCTTGAAATAATGCCATTATTTATTTGTGCCTAGAAAAACAGATGCCATGAAATAGCAATACATGTATTTTAGCCAATGACTGTAATTTTTTCACTTATCTGGTACAGGAGGCAATGTATCAGGGCAGACTTCAGGATCACACACTCATGACCATGGCAATGACCATGGCCATACCCACGAGCATATGGACAATGCAGGCTTCTTCATAAACAGAGAGTTACCACTCAGAAGATCAGATTGGAAACAGGTGAGACCAGGGGCCTGTTTCACAAAGCCTTTTTCAAAGACAAATGACAAAAATCAGTGACAAATCTGCTGATAACCAATCAGAAGCAAGGATTTCAGTGGCTTATAACAAAAACTGTCATTTGTCACTGATGACAAGTCTTGTGAAACACCCCCAGGAGGGTATCTATAAGAGGGGAGGGGGTATAGGGTACACATTATTTATCAACTAAGTATTTTTTTATATTGCTAAGTTATGTATTCATGTATTCATTCATTCTTTCATTCATTTATTATTTGTTATTCACTTTCTCATTCTGGCCCTATATAGCTAGAAAGAAGGGGGGGGGGGGGCAAGGCAAAGCAAGGAAATAGGATTCAAATTATTTATCAATTCAGTGTTTTTTTTATAGTTCTAATTTATTTATTCATTTAATCTCGCATTCTTTCATACAATCATTTTTTATTCACATTCTCATTCTGGCCCTATATAGCTAGGAAGAAGCGAGATTAGTATGGTGTCTTTAAAAATCAAATTTATTTTTGATCTTGATTTTCATAGAGAGCATTCACCGTTGGCATTGGTGGCCCTGTCGGTTCTGGAAAGACGGCCCTCGTGTTGGCTCTGTGTAGGCATCTGAGAGACAAGTATGGTGTCTGCGTCGTTACCAATGACATCTTCACTAAGTAAGTTCCTTAAAAGTAAGAGATAAGCATTTTGGTCAAAATAGTGTAATATAATGCCTTTTCACCGGTGTAAAACATAATTTTTTGTTCGCAGGAGCTCTTTTAGGATTTGGTGTTTGGTGTATGATTTTCTCACATTGATTTTGAAGTATTTTTTTTTTTTTTTACCAGAGCTCTTTTCAAATTTATCAAAGCTCTTTTGGAGCTCTCGAGAGCATAATATCGCTCCTCGCTCCTGTCTATTGTTTTTCCCACTGCTATCTACAGAATTCAGAAAATGTTAAGGATTTTTTCTAGAGGTGTGGATCAAAAGGGATAGGGTTCCAATCTCTGCTACTGCACTCATGTCCTTTGGCAAGACAGGCTAATCTAGACACCCTCTCATGGCAGTATAAATTTGTATTTTATTATCATATGTTCATTTATAAAGCTACTATATAAATATAGTCAACTGCGCTTGATACAAAGTATCACATTAAAACCCTGGCTGGAGTTGAGCTGCCATCGTAAGGCGCTACAGCAATCAAGCAATTTCTTCCAATTGGGTACCTATTTACTGGGTGGAGAGTGACAAATGTAGATAAATCTCGAAGGAATACTCAGTAAGTTGATTTTTAATTGGTTTGTAGATGTATTATGCTGTCGTATATTTCAGAAATACTCAGTAGATGTAATGTTGTGTTTTCTTTGATTTGTATATGTATTATGGTGATGTATCATTTTGAGTAATACTAACAATATGTTGTGTTTTATTTGGTTTGTAGAGAAGACTGGGAGTTCCTGGTGCGGAATGAGGCTTTACCTGAGGAAAGAATGAGGGCAGTAGAGACAGGAGGCTGCCCCCATGCTGCTATACGAGAGGTAAGTTTTAGATTTAAAGGCACCGGTTAACAATGTTAAATCTGAGATGCACTGCCCTCCGTGTTATCAGTGTCTGTGATATGGTGTAACATTGAAGCCCTAAAAAAATTGCGCTTCAAAATGATCAAAAAGTGCCTCAAAAAAGTAAAATTCTTTGAGTGACCGGTTTTACCATACTCGTTTTCCCCAATAGACTGTACTGTTATGAAAAACCCTTAAGAAAACGCAAATTTGGTTTCGATTTCCAATCATAAATATCTTGATAATCATACAGGCGATCGGCTTGTAAAAGTCATGGGGTTCCTGACTGACCTAAAGGTTTATAATTATCATTGCAGCATGAGCTAAATCCAGGAATTTGTTTCAGAATCTGAGACAAAGTTACCAAATCCCTTTAAAGACGGTTACATTGACTTTTGTGCAAAACTGAGCCATTTTTGTCCCCTACACTACCAAACACATCTAAGATTTTATTACTGTATATTTGATTACTGTATCAAGCAAGAAGGGGCATGGTGGCTCAGTGGTTAGAGCGCCCGCCTCATGAACGGGAGGTCGTGGGTTCAAACCCCGGCCGAGTCATACCAAAGACTTCTAACAATGGGAACTTCTGCCTTCTAGCTAGGCGCTCAGCATTATTAGATTGGAGAAGGGTAGTAATAACATATTATGTTATGCAGGGCCCGCTGGAAGAGCAGTTTCATAACTGAAGTGGCTACCCTGGGTAAATAAAACGTTATTATTATTATTAATATACAAATAAGCTGAAAGCCCTTCTCGTGCTTTAATCAGACAAACTATCAAGTAAAATGATATTTCTATGTTAATTTATGTCCACAATTTTATAAATAAATTTCCACAATACAGTTATTTGCAAAAGTTTAAGAACAACCATACAAATGCAAAATGCATTCGTTTAAACTTTAAAGGAGAAAAAAAAAATCCTAAACCAGTGAATCATAACAACTCATTCTTTGCTCAAACATCATGAGATGGAGCTTACACTATGAATTGTTTGTTTTTTCTTGGTATTTTAATATTGAACTGTTTTTATGTTTTATGCAGTACTTTTCAGTGGGGGTGGGGGTGGTTTTATGTCTCCCAAGGTGTAACAAGCTGTTTTGTTTTATCTGTTGTACTTGTTGTTTTATAATAGATCTGTTCTTTTATTTCACTTTATAAAGGACTACTCTATCAATATGCAAACCATCAAAGAGTTAACCGTCAAGTTCCAGCCGCAGATCGTGATCGTAGAGTCAGGAGGGGACAACTTGGCTGCAAACTTCAGCAGAGAGCTAGCCGATTACATCATATATGTGATTGACGTTGCAGGTATATTGCTGTATTATAAGTTGTGTGTGAGTGGGTATGTTTATGTGAGAGGATGTGTGGAATTTAAGGGTGTGTGGGGTTGTGTGTGTGTACGCCTGTAAATGGCTTCATAGAGAAATGAAGAGGCCAGAGGGGACAACTTGGGCAACTTGGCTAGATGATTACATCATATACTAGTATATGATTGATATTAACTCAGTAACTTAGTGATTGGTTATAACTATAACTATTTTTATAAGTTTATGTATTTCATGTTTCTTCTTCACTTTCTGTAACTACCGGTATGTCTGGGGGCCGACCTTTTATATACACATGAAAAAGACATGACAGTTTCAAACTTGGGTCCATCTGTGTCAATTTGGTTGCAAAGTCACAGACCTGAGATTTTATTACTAGACAAATCACTTTTCACTCTTAATAAATGTTTTGTTTGTTAAATGGAAAACAAAAAGTGGAGAAAAAGGGGGGGGGGGGCAAAACAACACAGAAAATTCAGTCAAGAGCTACCTGCGTCATGTATGTGATTGATGTTGCAGGCTTGTTTGAAAGTCTTGATTGTAAACTTGTATAAAAGACATTTATAATTAATACATGAATATTCAAAAACAAAATTTGCCTTTTCATAACACTATGAGAACATGGTTTTCATAGTAGCCTCGACTACAGTCAGTCCCCGAAGAACAGGTAATTGTGAGAAAAATAGAAATTCATGATACACATCTTTTTTTTGGTGAGAATCGTTCCCCATCACCCCATAACCCTCTTTACTAATCACTTTTACTTGTTTGTTTCCATGCCAACCAGGTGGAGATAAAGTACCGCGGAAGGGCGGTCCTGGGATCACCCAAAGTGACCTTCTCGTCATCAACAAGACGGATCTGGCTGAAGCGGTTGGTGCAGATCTTGGGGTGATGAGGAGAGATGCAGACTTGATGAGGCAGGGAGGGCCAACCATCTTCTCCCAGGCTAAACACATGGTAGGGATGGAGGACATCGCCAATCGTATACTGGCTTCATACCAGACTACCTGCTGACCATTTAAAGGCACACTGTCCTACTTGTAGCTACTTGCTCCCTCTATATAGAAAACAATGCTTAATCGGTGACCATTGATCCCCCATGATCCTCTTTTTCGTAAGTTAATTGAGAGCTGAGTTGATGAGACCACTGACCACGCTGTTTGGTCTAATCCCTCCTGGCTAAACTAGTACAGCTGGAGGGTGTTTCACAAAGATTCTTAGTTTAACTTAACTCTAAGTTGGACTTAAAAATTATGGAGAGCCATTTGTAGCCTTTAAATAAAATATATTCAAAAGGGAAATTTCAAGTATTTTAGAATTGTTATAAATTCCATATCAAGAACATGAAATCTCCTTGATAATAGAAAATGTGAATGATTTGAATCCACATTTTATGCCTTTAAAATAACATTTACAAAAGAAATTCATAGATGCTAACGGCTTTCCATAATTGTTAAGTCCAACTTAGAGATAAGTTCAACTTAGGATCTTTGTGAAACACTCCCCTGGCCTTTAAAGGGTACCGTTTATAATGATAATAATAATGATGATATGTCTTGTTTACACAGGGGTTGCTTCATCAGCAATTAATACTTTTCACCCCGAGGGCTGTAATCATATCATTACTCTGGCTTTAGCATGGTAACCATGATGAGGTGCTCGGAACAATCAAGGAATACATTCCTACCAGGTACACGAAACTACACCAGGGTTCAAAGTAGCGACCAGTGATGTGATAGGACTTGTAGCTAAAATGGCAAGCAAATGAGGGGGGGGGGGGGTCTAGACTTATTTTCTTCTCATAATGGACTCTGTCTAGTCCCCCACCTTATGTTTTCAAGAAAGAAAAAGAAGAAAATTATAGTTGGATCTGCCAGACTTCTATGAAATACCAACACTAATAATTCTTATCGTCTCTTTTTCTAACATATCTATTTTGAAATGTATAATTATTATACACACCGCAAAGTCAGTATTATGGCATACATGACGAGCATCCCATACTGGCTGCATTCTGAAAGACTTGCTGACATCTTAAGAACTCAAGGTACTGTTACTTTCACATTTCTACAGCAGGCCTGTAGCCTAGGGGAATGGTTGCCCTCTGCAAAGCACATCAAAAATAAAGAAAATTCTGAAGTCCCATTTATTTTGTTAAAGAAAAATGGATTCTACTGACTCGCCTTGTATTTTGATGCCTCCGTTACGAAGTAGCCCAAGGCATTATGTTTACGGGTTTTATATCTGTACGTCCCGTTCTTGTGTTCGCGTTATCTCAGGAACTGATCAATGGATCTTGCCAAACTTCGGTCATGTATATATCTTGCAGAGCCAATGAACTGAGTAGATTTTGGGGTCATGAGGTCAAAGGTCATAGGGCTCATTATGTATGCAAAAATAGCTTGTGAACGCATTCTAATTAGAACTGACAGATGGAGAAAAAAAATATCTGTATTCTTGGCGCACTATGTGATAGAATTTGAAAACATTTGGCAGCTTGCTTTCTAATAATTATATCTTCTTTTTTTTTAGAGTAGACTATATACATCCTTATATACATCATTTATATATTTCTAGGGGTTTCAGGAAAAAAAGTTTGCATTGTGTCCTATTTGTTTGCCGTAATGTGTAAGGTAATATGGTCTGAAGTCACCAAAGAAAAAGATAAATGGGCTTTATCTGCGCTTCAAATTTCCCTGTCTAATTCTAGTTTTAAGACAAAATACCTTCCTTACGTTGTTTGTTTTTGTTTTTGTGTCGTTCTTTTGGCTTACCCACCGATGATGGAGGTGAGACGAAGGGATCCAAATGGCATATATATATGTCTGTCTGTTAAAAATGTTAAAGTTTATCATGTGTCGACCATTAATCTTAGTCTGACCAAATGTTGGTGAAAGATGGTCACATATTAGGTCAAAGATGATTTGAGGTCATTTGTCATAATGACAAATAACTTGGTTACTGTTATAATATTTGACTGGTAGAATTTATGGTAACAGATTGTAAAGCATCAGCACATTCACCAGCGGTTTTTATAACACTACAGTCTATTGGGAAAAATGAGTATGGTAAAACCAGTCACTCAAAGATTTTTACGTTTTTGAGGCACTTCATAATCATTTTAAAGCGCAATTTGTTTAGGGCTTCTTTATTACACCGACTGATAACATGTAGGGTCGTGCATCTCAGATTTAACATTGTTAAACGATGCCTTTACATAAGTAATTGTTATTGTAGGCTTGTTATCTGCTTTTCAGAGAAAAAGAATAGATAATATCTCAAACAACAGGACAGATTTAAATCATTACTTTTTATAATTTGGATTGTTACACTGTACTTCAGAAGTAAATTGAAATATGTGTTGCCCACTGGAAGATTTTAATGGTAACCGATATTATAGAGATTTTGTATAGTTGTATGGTACTGTATTCCATGTGAAGAAATATATGTTTATTGTGTAGTGACATTTTGCATAATTTGCAACACAAATGGTATTTTTGCATTAAGGATATATGGTCTTTTTAAATGGCGTACCGGGTAAGCCAAATATTGCTCTCAGCAGGGCGACTCAAATTCAGCAGCATTAATCAAGTTTGTCCAATTGTATATTGCCCCCATGTGCTCCTTTATTATGAATATATCAATTTATACATGTGATTATACAAATTTGTACATGTGTTATAAATGAATACTTTTGTAACCAATAAAAAAATCATGCTTCTATATAAAGTAAAAGACAGTTATCTTAGAACATCTCAATATGTGCTCCTGTTCTGGTGGGTTTAAGGGTTTATACAGTAATAAGGCCTAACAAAAAAGATGTTGTATTGCCCTTTAGATGCCAAAACATGGGTCGGTCAGTCTGAATTTTAATTTTTTTCTCCCTATTCGGGCTGATATTTCTCAGTTTTGAATGCTTTCATACATATTTGTTTTAATCATTAAACTTTTTTGTTTTAAATGGTAAGAAAAAATAAATGTAAAAAAAAGCCGACCGTAGATTTCAAGATTTTTGGGTCGGTCACAAAGGGCAATACAACTTTTTTTGTTACGCCTAATAGCAATAATAATACAATGTAGTGGGTTCTCGTAAAGCGCTAATGTCTGTCAGACTTGACACTCCTGGTCAAAATTACCAAAACATTGTGAGAAGGGTCAATTATATTTTTAGAAATGGCGCAAAACTTTTCAATTTTTCCCATTATGCATTATTTGAAATCAATTAAATACTTGTGTCGCTAGATGGGGCTGTGAACTTCAAAACAGTAAAAGAAGAAACTAACAAATCGGTTCACATTTAAAGTCTGCATCATTAAAGAAGTCACTGAAAGAAATATTATTTATTTATTGGGACATGTTATACAACAATATATATGCATAATATGCATGATATGGAATTATGTGCTACATATATACTGTCCTGTAGTTAAACTACCATGAGAAGTGCATAAATAATGCTATGCATGATCAACATATTACACCACTTTTGTGAATGAAAGTACATAAATAAAAAAACATACCGGTATACATTGTACAGCTATGTTAATTTGTAGCAAAAGGATACTAAGCTGAACTATAACCTGTATTAAAATTATCAATGAGATCATACAGACACCCATCTAAAATATAACACCAAGAGTCCTAGACTACTGTTACTATCAATCCTGCACATCCCTAACAAAAAGTTAAAACATACAATGAACATTTTACATGGCGAATCGTACAGAGAAAATATCTGAAATGATCCAAACTAAACAAGAAGGATATACTGGCATACAAAACCATTCCAGATACAAAAAGTAGTACATGATTAACATAAATTTCCTGTGGAAACAAAAATTATTAGCATACTAGATACAAAAACATGACCATGACACAGAATATAGAATGAGTACCCACATGCA
Source organism: Strongylocentrotus droebachiensis (assembly GCA_035222895.1). NCBI lineage: Eukaryota > Metazoa > Echinodermata > Echinoidea > Camarodonta > Strongylocentrotidae > Strongylocentrotus > Strongylocentrotus droebachiensis. The sequence continues at coordinate 104,961 of JAVYIG010003907.1, forward strand.
AGTACATATGTAGAATCAAGGAACACAAAGTGTGTTAATAAGGTTTTGACTTGAAAAACAAAATGTTCAAAAGTTCAAGTTTTCTTATCATATATGCAAAATTCACAGTTTATCTAACATTAATGCAAGCAGAAAATTGCAAACTTAGGTTTCACAAAGTCTCTTTTCTTTGTATCTTCAAAAGATTAATCCATTACCGTTTAAAGGTTGAAAAGTATTGTAAAACAAAAAAGTTATGAATTTTTGAAAACAGTAATTCAAGAAAATGAAACATGTTTTACTTGAATTATGTAAGAATGCTACAATGTTATTTAAATTGATTGTACACATATATGATTGATTTGTTCAAACGCATATATTTATCAATAAATTCATTCGACAAAAAAAAAAGAACGCAAACTGAAGGGAAGGGTGTAGAGCTACATAGTCATTGGGCGAGAGAAAGAAGTGAGAAAGACGAGAGTAAGAGCACTATATACAACGTACTCGATACGATTAATCCAAAGAGTGAAGAGGAGCCAGATGGCCAGAAGAAATGGTGTTCTCGATCCATATCCGCTTGCTCACTCGGTCAAGCAGGGTCAAGGGACATGCTGCAGTCAAGGTCAAAGGTGAAGGAGTCGTGTGGTATGTTGTCAGTGTCTTGAGGACGCATGCGGCCAGGAGGGGGTAACCTAGACCCTGTCTCATTAACAGTTGCGATTAATTGCAACTTATTTGCGATTGATATCAATCCCAACTATGTATATAAGAGATAGGGGAATGTAAACTTGCGATTGATAAGAAGGGGCCCTGGTTGACTTAGTGGAGCGGCACGATGTTGGAGGTTGGTGACTATTTACAGGAGTGTCAGGAGGAGTTAGAATCCTCCCGTCGAATGACAACCATGGTCATCCATAATGAACTTTATTCTATTTTTAGGCAAAGTCAATAGCCATTTGATGTATTTTCTCTCTCAACATTTAGGAGCTAGATTGTGATAGAGTTAGGCACTTCGCGAGGTTAGGAGCTATATTGTGATAGAGTTAGGCACTTCGCGAGGTTAGGAGCTAGATTGTGATAGAGTTAGGCACTTCGCGTGGATGAAGCCAAAGATAATTCTCTTCTCTTGTCTCATTCCGTTTGTCGATTATGTCTCCAACGCGTTTGAGTTCAGCTCGGAATCTACGGGAGAGAGAGAGAGGGGGAGAAGATAAGAATATAATGATAAAAGGATATATAGTTTTACTCTACTAATTTTAATGGGGAAGTCCACCCTAACGATATTTATTTGGTTTTGATAAGATCAGAAAATGATAGTTGTAATCAATGACACACAAATTGGCAACTCTGCTCTGTACTGAAAATTGATAAATTCTGACGTTCTTAATTATTTATCAAAACAAACGTACTATCATGGTGGACTTCCCCTTTATTATTACCATCACCATCATAATCATCAGTATTATCATCCTCATGATCATCAATGTCATTAAATGCAGACAACTGAAACTTACTTCTTCAAGGCCCTATGATAGGCAGAACCATGCATGTACTGCACCTCAAAGTCTCCCAGAGGCTTGCTGCCTCGGGTGCTGAGGATCTTCGTGAATACCATGATGCCTAAGGTCTGATCCTTGCTGGGTAACTTCCGGACGATGTCTGCTTCCGTGAGAGGAGTCTTCAGAAATAAAGAATATCAGTGTTTAAAAGTGGTGGTGTAACAATAAGAGCAATGACAACAGCTACAACAATGACATTAATAACAATAATAATAGTATTGATGATAACAGTAGTAACAATTACAATCATAACTTTATTTTGTTTAATAATGATAATAATAAAATAACAATAATTATTAAAATAATAATGATAATAATAATTAATAAACTAAAACAAATATACATTATGAAAGTATTATTGATAAGAAGAATAAGAATAGCAGTAAGAATAATCATAATAATATTAAACATAATAAAAGTAATGATAATGGAGACCGAAGTGGTCATTGCTGCATGGAATCATTCTGATTTGTATATATATTCTGATATATATTCTGATTTGTATATATTTGTTAAACTATCATGTACCTCGTTATGTTTAACAGGGCATCATGGAAGACCACCGTTATTGGTGATAATGAGTCAACCTGTCTAAATATTAGAAATAAATAAATAAATAAATAAATAAATAAATTTCATGTGAATCCTTCCGCTGGTACCAGTGAATTTGACCCCACATGCAGGGAGTCTCTTTCATGAACAGGCGCTCAGCATTTGCAAAGAGTGCCGATGTTTCTTGCCCGAATTCTATTTTTAAAACTTTCCCGTTGTATGTTTAAACGAGCAAAAAGAAGAAGAAGGAAAAAAAAGGGGGGATCACTACGTAACAGTGAAAAGATAATATCCTGATCAAAATAAATGTTTAATAAATGAAATCCAATGGGGAAATCCAAGGATAGAATCAAAAATTGCAACTATACCAGCTTGCTGCTTGGATAATTATGAGGTGACGGCCGAGTGCCCGAATAAAGGGGAAATTCTTAGAGGACGTACTGCAGACCCCCAACCCCCCCCCCCTTCCTCCACCCCTCCCACCTTTGTCTTCTTGCATAAAACGTTCACTCCGATAATAAAACAAACCAAACTCTAATTGGTTGAAAGTCCAATTACGTAATTAAGTTGTAGAGTTGCGAATTGATGTGGTAAGTTTGAAGACATTTTTATCTGCCAAAATAGGGCTTTTGTTAAATAATAACAAATAAAGTCGCGTTTATAAGCCGTAAATTAGCTGCATTTATTATTTTGATGAAATGTGTTTCTGCAAGTGAAATCTTGAAAAACATGTCTATCTCGGGGAAATAAATTTCCCAATGGACTTGATCTGCGCACTCGTTCGTTGTCCCATCTCGATCTTACCTTATCTTGCGGCGGTGGTCCATTCATCCAGATGGGGTAGGCCGGGGGAAAACCATAGCTATTATACTGGCCGAAGTTCGATGCAGCATGCCCAGCGCTGCAGATAAAGATGAAATCCGTAACAACGGTGGTGATCTCCTCTGCGGTTTTAAAATGGCCATCATTAGGAAGTCCCTGGGAGAGAAAGAGAGAGAGAGAGAGAGAGAGAGAGTGAAGTGGGTTACGAATTTATTGATCAATCAATGGAAAATGGTATGCAATATATAGGCCCATAAATATAAACGTTTGTACTGGTAAATAAAACACTATGCATATAATTCCTATGAACAATTTTTTTTTTTTTTTTTTTAATATCTGTCAAATACAGGTCTAAACAATATTTTGAAGAAACTCCAAACGTCATTCGCATGTTTCAAAGCTAATCATGGCTAGCGGTACTAGACCTTAACATACTTGTATCAACACGATAGCAACTAGCCTACTTTCGAAAAATCGACCTAAGTCAATTTGTATAGCCTTAATGTGTCACCTATCGAAATGACGATGGAAATGTTAACGTTGCTACCGACTTCCGCTTTAAAAATCAATGATTCCAAGGTCTCAGTATTACACAGATCCTTAATTTTTCTCGATCCTTAATTTTTGCTGCTTTTAAAGTGAAAGCCAATTTTCTATCCCCATGTTTATTGTATGACACATAGACATGCCACGCGGCAATATTAATCCTCAAAAGAGGGGCTTTTCAACAAGGCCATCTAGAGAGTATATGGAGTACCTTCATGTGACCTATGACCTCTCCCTCAAATTTGGGCTTGGTCCCCATGAACCGGATCCATTCCTGCAATTCATGGTCGGCAGCTATCTTCCTGGGGTGATCTGAAAGTAAAATAACACGCATGAGAAATTAATGATGCGGCATTACGGTCTTATTTTATCTGCTATATACTTATTGTTAGAATACATAATCTTATAAGACACACATTACTTTTGAATATGTTATTTGTTTTTATGCCAACGTAAAATTGTATACGGTACATGAACATTTTATCTCCTGCTGCGATTCATAAAAAAATGATGTGTTTACACTGTCTTTGGTTGATTAATAAATACACCATGGTTGAATCGGTATCAATATTCGTCTCCTTGGGCGCCCTTCTCTTGTTATTCGAAACATTCAAATGCCTAGAAACCTTTCAGGAACATGATAAAAAGCTTTTTTCAGAGTTAGACTTACTAATGCTATATTATGTTGTTAAATTCTGGAGAAAGATTTGTGTATTTTGTTTTGTATAGCGCCTTGAGTAAGTTATTAGATAAGTGCGCTTTATAAGTATTTATTATAATCAATTATTTCTATTATTCCTCAAGTAATGTCAGAATTATATCAAAAACTTTGTCGATAGGTACTAATGTCTGTAAAGAAAGTACTAAACAGAGATCAAATGAAGGACCTTTCGCATGAGTGCTAAATAAAGTTCAACACTCAAGAGAATTCGTGGGATGGAGCGAGTTTACTATCCTGAGGCGACTAAGATATTTCAGAGGTTCCGTTGTCTAGTAGATATGTCACTGGAATGTGAACCACATGATAAACGGTTCGGGTCTCAAACACGGCACTAACGTTTTTTTGGCAATATATTAAATTGTCTCTCCCCACCCAGGTATCTGTGGTGATTGTCGTAAGCCAATTTGACTGTTTTTGCCATAATTGTCCTTTTGTGAAGGAGTGAAATCATCGACTCTCAGATAAATTACTGTTATAGTTGAGGTTGAAATATTTTAATCTTTGAGGACTGTCCTATAAGAGAAAGGGTGGCCGAATGATTCAAACGAGCCGATGAAATCGTTTAGGGAGCCTCACTGGCCGCTGATTTATTATAAACTGTTGAAGTCTGACTGAGAACAACGATTTCCAATGCCTTTTACTTATAAACGAGAGGGGATATGCATTAGGGAACGATTTATCGTCAGAGTTAGAGTGATTGTTATCGATGAGACCTGACCAAGCTGCAAATAAGATGAAGCCCAGATCTGTTGAAACTAAAACAGTCATCCAAAGGGTGCGTTAGATCGTTCCTGATGGCGAGTGAATTTCCTCTTATCTGAATTAAGAGAGTACGATCGCAACTTCTTTTGAAAAATCAACCAAAGGCAATTTATTTCAATGACTTTTTTTGTTTTTAAATCTGTGAACATTACAATGGCATAATCCGTTCCCGATTTCTATTGGACGTAGAAGATTGAAATCGCCATTGACTTGATTTCTCAGAAGTCTTTGCGATTGTGGTTACTGTACCATAATAAAGGTCCACAACTTCCTTGACGTAGTCGGATATTGCTTCGCGTAGGATCAAGGCGTCATCACGGTAAGGGTAGTTCGGTAGCACTTCAGGGTCAGAGACGCCCCTTACAAGAAGGTCAGTCGGAAGGGAGCCCTCTATGTCCAATCGCCATGTGGAGAAGGAGCGTTTGATGATATCTGCCATTCCGACGGAGCCAATGGTCATATTTAAGTCGGTGAATTCGCCCGCTGCAAGCAAAGGCGTCATACCTTTGCTATAAAATGAATGTTTTTGAATATGGTATATGGTAAAAACATTTTTGATTTTTGAGTTTAACTGGAAAACGGTGCTCCATTATAAATTTTACTTTATAAATGACAACAGAATTAAGCAGCTTAATTTTAAATATATTCATAGAATATTGCCCAGTACAGACAATTTATGTAAATGGAAGATTAAAAATAATAATCTATGTGATATTATGTAAGATTCCAGATGCAACTAACCACCTTCTCCTGGCTTGCAAGAAGGTTTCGCTTTTTTAGAAGATTGTATCCAAATTAATCGATACTTTGTTTAATTTTAAAATCTTTTTGAAGGAAGAAATTCTTTTAATAGGTCATGAAATAGAGAGAAGAGAAATGAATCTTGTCAATTTTATTTTAAACTTCGCTCAGTTTATTATCTATAGAAACTATATTAGAGAATGTTTTTTAAGTGAAAAGCACAGGATACATGCTGTATATTTGATAAAAGAATTAAAGGTGGAAATTCGTACCTATCTCAATATGAAATGTAATCAAAAGAAATTCGATACAAACGAAGTTACAAAAATGTTTTCATTATTTTAGCTGGTGATTATGTCACATTAGTTTCATGTTCTGTACTATGTATGATATGTTACAACTGCATGAATTCTGTATTTAAACACTGTTGTAAATAGCTTTTATTTTTTATGATATGAACAAATAAAGTCCCTCGAAAGAGGATAAATAGAAGAAAAAAATATGGTAAAAACATGCCTTGGGGGATTCATATAATGTAAAATTTAAAAAAACAACTACTTATTAAATAGAACGGTCCTAATTCATACCTCATCAATAAGATAAATCAAATAACAAGAAATCGAGAAAAAAAATTATCGACCAAACAATGCTTTATAAACTTGGACCCTGTCTTTAATACAAAGAGTTGATATGAATCGCAACTTATTTGCGATTGATATCAATCGCAACTATGTACATAAGAGATAGGAGATTGCAAAGTTGTGATTAATACGAGGACTTGCGATTGATATGGATCAATCACAACTCTATGTCAGACAGGGCCCATGAGTTGATTCAGCCGTATATTTGCAAATCATTTACAAGTGATATAGCTCAAACTAAGAATCATGTTATTTGCAATTATGATTACCCGAACATCGGCAGTTGCCCTTTTCTTGCACTTATGTCGAGTGGGATAAGTAAAATTAATTGTCGAAGGGTGTAAGCACCAAGCAAGGATCTAATCCGATTCCTCTCGTATGAGAGTCAAGAGCCTGAATTGCCAAATGTGAAGATGTAGCGGTCTAGTGGATACGTCCCAAGGAATGGGATTGGATTCCCTGCCTATGATCCCTACTTGGAAATAATTATTCATGGCCTGCACAATGCGCTATATACACAGTTACCGAGGGTAATAATATCCAAAGTGCGTAGGAAGCGCAAAGGGACGTTATACCATTATGATATGCGCTTTACTGACGATCGCAAAGACTGAACAAAAATTATGATAATGGCATATTACGTATTAAATCCGACATGATTTTTACAGATGATAGGGTATTGGAACTGCCCTCAAGAAGTTGATTTCTTGGAAGTCTGAGTAGTCTTTTGATATACACTTATATATACGAATTGCTTTAATTATCATTATTATTATTTTTTTTTTAAATTATTATTATTGCTATTATTTTAATCATTATTGTTATTATGAATATTATTATTATTATTATTATTATTAATAATATCATGATCATGAATATTAGCATGATTATGTTGTGATTAATATCGGTGTTATTATTATAACCATCATTAACATCATTTACAATATACTGCAATGTTCAACAAATAGAAGAACCTTACTTGTTGATGGCGATGAGGTACAAGAAGTGAGGAGCAAGAAGACGGAAGATGGGGTGAGATGGAGACAGGGAACGATTCGCTGCTATGCAGATGATTTCACCAATAAGATGCGTGAATCCAAGGTGGGAAGCCGACTCATGGACGGCAGCATCGCCCAAGCTGAAGTAACACTTGGCCAAGAGCCACGTGTACTCGGGATCAGTCGGGTAGAACACCTGCAATAAAGCAGAATTCAAGGAATGAACAAAGGCCTCGATCTGTCCTCATTTTCTAAATAAGGGGATGGGAGACGTATTAAAGAGAAAGTCCACAATGATGTGATCTTGGTTTTAATAAAAACGGGAAAATGAGAGAATCAAATAAGTGACAGTTCGAGTAAAATCCAATTTTGAAAAATAGGAGAGTTATGAATTCATGAAGTTGTCATCAGTGGAAAAAAAAATTGGCAACGATTTGACGTATCTTGGGAGCTCCTCTCCAATGTGCTCTGTACAGAAAGTTTCATGAACTTTCATTTTCTTTGTTATTGATGACGGAATAGACTTGTGTCATACAGGGGTTATACAAAAACACATTTGCAATAATCATATTTAGGATGAATGTATGACTGAAAATTTTCTTAAGGGAAAATAATGTATTTAGTACAAGGCAAATTGGATTGGGAGCTCGCAACATACGTCACCGAGTTGAGAATTCGTGTTTGATTGATCGCACATTCAAATATTCATAACTTTCTTATTTTTGACCGATTTTACGCAAACTTTCAATGAACTGTTTCTCTCATTTTCTGCTTTTATTACAATCATCATTGTAGACTTCCCCTATAATGCGCCCCTTTCCCTTCTTTAACAAATATCAGGGTGGACTTCCTTTTTCATGCATTTTCACCAAGGTGCGTCAGAGACCGTCCTCCGTCATTCAGTACCATCATTATCCTCACTATCTTCCATCACCACCACATCAACATCATCACTGTCATCATCATCATCGTCATTATTATCTTCACCATCACCACCACTGCCATGGTCATCATCATCATCTTCATCACTATAAATATTTACCGGATTGTTTGGAGCTGGGTCTTGATTCAACTGAATAGCGACCGGCATCAAATATTTGTCTTTGTTGACGAAGAAAAGCGCAATGGGTGCAACGATCTGATGGAAGCAAGTAAAGTTTGAAACATCATAGAAAATTTTCTCTCCCTCTTTGTCTCAAGAAATAAGTATTGCTTCAAATGAACCAATCCCCATTTGATATGAGATAAGAATTGTTGAATTAAATTTATAAAACATTTACTACTCGAACCATACGTGGTAGTATATGTGTTTTTCGCCTAGGTTACTTTCAATTCTACGGCGTAGGCTTTTTTAAAGTGTTTTTTACTGGATTTATTTTTTAATGAATTCGAGACTGTATTGCAGATTTTAATGAATGTATTTTATTTATTCTCAAAGGGATTTGTAAATTCAGAAATACGCCTATTTAGTCATTTGCTGCTAATGTTTATTTTTTTATTAATTTGATTGCAGAAATTTGTTTGTCAACAAATTCTATCTATGAATGATATTTTCTATATAAAAATTATAGATATATAGATAAATAACTAAACAAATATTACATTGGCGACAATTTTGAAAAGATCTGTCCAGTAATGACAAGAAGGGATTAATTCATTACCTTTCGCCCATCTGTACAAGGCAAGTCTTTGAGGACCTTGTGGTCGACGATGAAAAGACGCTTCTTCTGGATGGCTTCCGACACAGTTAGGCCTTCGAGAAGAGGTTCGACATCCTTCTCGTCCACGGCGAAACTGAGAGGAGGTAAAAGAACTGATAAACTCTAATTTGTTCTCTTTTCCTATTTTAATGGCATACGGTCAGTATTATCCTGTAGAAGTCCATCGAGTTCAACTGTAAAGAGTTTTGAACATGTTTTTGTTGTGTGTGTGTGTGTGTGTGTGTTTACCAAAAAAAGCTATCGTTTGATTTCTTAACATGGGCGTGTGCAGGATTTGGGATGAGGGAGGGGTGAAACATACTGTTTTGGGTCAAAGTAGATCTAAGCAAGCGGGCTGAACTCAGTGGCTAATGGTGGGGGTCCAGGGGCGAACCCCCTTAAGCTACTGGGTTTCCAGTGTTTTAAAAACGCGGAAACGGCTCTCCCGCATAAGTTTTCTTCCACTTTTCAGACAGGTTTTGCTCCTGGAAATGTAAAACTCACTTTTATAGAGGTTATACTCGGGTGATATATGATACCTGTAATATGGTGGAATCTTCAAATTCGTTAAGAGAAAGTTTGTTCGGAGTACATTATCACATGATCATGTTATGCTTCATTGAATTAACAATATACGAATAGCCCGATAAATCTTTAATTCGAATGAAGACATTACGAATTTAAATGCACAGATAATGAATATAAACTAACTAATTCTAAAAATATCAAAATATGAAATGCACGAGACACAGATTTGGGGATATGAAACTATTGTCTGATCAATCATGACTACATGTATGTCTAGTCATAATTATTCAAAATATGAGTGCATTTCAAGATTAATACTCTCTTTTGGTAATTATGTAAAACATAACGGAAAGCATATTTCCATTCCTTTTCGTTTAGTACAAAAAAACACATCATCTTTATATTATTCAAAGGCTTCCGTGATTTTGTCACTGAATGGGAAAGTACGCACCCCCCCCCCCCCGACACTCGCATACACATGTATTCTCGTGTGGTTTCACAAAAAATAGGAAAACGAGAAGAAAGCAGTTAAAAGAGATATTTTTTCACATCACCTAGTAAATGCTTTGTGTTCCATGCCAAACCTGACAGACCTAACACTAAGTGGAGAGGAATTCCAGGAGGAGTTCTATTACATAATGACTTTAAAGTCATCAACCTTACAAGTCCAAACTGTCAAGCTTGGAAGATGTTGGGTGTCCGATATCAGCCTCTTCACATCACCTAGTAGAAACTTTGTGTTCCATGCCAAACCTGACTAAACTGATACAATGGGAAAAGTAGTTCAAGGAGGTGTTCTATTCTGCACTGAATGCAAATGCGTCAACCTTACATATCTAAACTGTCAAGCTTGAAGATGTTGAGTGCCCAAAGTCAACCTCTTCACATCACCTAGTAGAAGCTTAGTGATCCATGCCAAACCTGACTGAACTGACACTAAGTGGAAATGATTTCAAGGAGGAGTTCTATTCTACACTGAATACAAAGGCGTCAACCTTACATATCTAACCTGTCAAACATGAAGATGTTGAGTGCCCAAAATCAACCTCTTCACATCACCTAGTAGAAGCTCTGAGTTCCATGCCAAACCTGACTGACCTGACACTAAAAGGAGAGAAATTCCATGAGGAGTTCTATTATACACTAAATGCAAAGGCGTCAACCTTACACCTGAAGGGAATGACATTGAGTGTACATCACGAGTCAAATTATCTTAAGCCCCAGGATAACGAGAAGTTGGATGATGCAACTAAAAAGCTGAGAGAAGAGGGATGCGCTCCCGAGACACCTCCAACATCCAACAAGGAAGATGAAGAGGAATTGGTTCCACCAATAAAAGGAAATGAAATTCCAGCATAAAAGAAGAAGCAATCAGAAAAAATAAATAAAGAGGGAACATGATAGCGACGACAGCGAGTCGACCCCCGTTGTGAAAATCAAAAAGAAAGCAGATGAGGACTTTTGAAGAAAGAAAGAACAGACAAAGCAGGAATATGATAGGATGATGGATGGGTCTGGACGAAAAGAAAAAAAGAAAAAGCAGGAGGAGATACGACGATGACGAAGCTAGGAGTTCATGCCATTCTACTAGATACGATTATGACGAAACCAAAGTTAAGAGAAAAGAAGATGAACAGATGGATCGGAATGATCGTTGGGATAGGGAACGAGAAGACAAACCAAGGATGGATAAAAGAAAAGGAAGGGATTCGGATGGAGAGAGGGAAAGTGAAAGAAGGGGAGATAGAGAGGAGCAGAGGAATGATAGAAGTGGAGAGATAGAAGACAAAAGAGATAGGAGGGAAAGAGATAGGGAAAGAGACAGGCAACGAGACAGCAGAGATGGGGATTGGGAAAGAGATAAAGAGATAGAGAGAAGGAAAGAAATAAGAGAGATAGAGAATGTGAAAGGCAACGAGACAGCAGAGGGGTAGGGCGATGTAAATACAACATGCATAAATGGGGATTTACTGACGACACAGACACCAACTGCGAGTGCGGAACATCCGTGCAATCTATGCCACACCTATTAAGATGTCCACTCCTAATTGACCAATGCTGCCTGGAAGACCTAGTGGCAGCAAATGAGAAGGCTCTTCAGTGTGCCAAAGCCTGGCAGAGCATTTGAGGACACGAAAGAAGAAAGTGTATATATCCTTTTCTCGAACATGATTTTATTTATTTTTGTTGCTTGATAAATCTTTATAGATATTTATCACAACTATGACATTTTAGATGGTTACCATTTCGTTTTTTTTCTTCATTTTTTCATTTTTTAAATATTTTTTTAAAAACTCAGTTATGAGTTCTGAGTTTTTGATCGACCAAATCAATTGATTCATAATATATATATATATATAATATTTTTTCCCGTAACATGAGAGTAATTTTAATAGTTTCATACTATTAATTAAATGCAATGTTAACTGTTATTGCATAATTGTTTTAAATGGGGGCACGCTACAAGAGTCCTATCTCGCACCCCGGGGCAACGTGTCTGACACGGCCGGTTGTAGCAACTACTCCGAAGATCAAGATACATTAATCTTGATCTAAGGAGACACGAACGAACGAAGCAGAGATAGGGATGTGGAAAGAGATAGGAGGGATAGAGATAGAGAGAGGGAAAGAAATAAGCGAGATAGAGAATGTGAAAGGCAACGAGACAGCAGAGATAGGGATGAGGAAGAGAAAGAGAAAGACATAGAAGGGACAGAGACTGGGTCAGGTACAGATGATTATGATAAATGTGAAATGAAACAGACCTTCTTGCTGGATCTCTGTGGTATAAGTGGTACCTTCGGTTGATTCTTATTTGAAAGATTGAGCGTTCTCTTTTGACCAAGGAAAGCAATGGATACCTATCAGACTTATTCTTGAAATGCAATTTGTACTGATATGGGTAGCCAGAGATAAATCCAAGATGATCAATTCCACATCATGTCATTCCACATGTCATGGCAAAGTGGTTCATTCACTTGACTCTCAATTCAAGGGTTGAGGGTTCGAATCCCAGCCCATCATTGTGTGTGGGTCAGCGTAATTCAATGACTAGGCTCTGTATAAGCTTGGCTTGTTAAAACTCTTGTGTGTAATATGCCGCGGGATTTCATATGCTTAAACTGCTGCCGAACAAAGCAACAAGACCAGGCTCTGTAATTATTAGGATCTCTGTCCAGTAGTGCCGTGTTTGTGCCATCAACCTGGATCGATCAAATCAATTGATTCATAATATATATAATATAAAATGAGAGTAATGTTAATTGCTTCATTCTTTTAATTATGTAATGTTAATTGTTAAGTATAATTGTGTTAAGTGGGGGCACGCTACAATTATAGTCCTATCTCGCACCCCGGGGCAACGTGTCTGACACGACCGGTTGTAGCAACTACTCCGAAGATCAAGATACATTAATCTTGATCTCAGGAGACACGAACGAATATGAAGGATGAACTCATGCATATCTATCAACAAGGTGTCAGATGGCACATAATGTAAAATACATTGATTTTTGAAGAATAAATGCAAACTTACTTGGGCGGTATCTTGGTGCAAAGTCGGATCATAGTTGGGTTGCATCCCGATAGTCTCTGAGTACCAAAATCTTTATCTGACTTCCAGTTTGCCATCACCTTTTAGTTTAAAAAAACAACAATAAATTAGCTTCAAAAGTGTTTTATCATGCATATCTGTCAACAAATACGTCATAAGGCAAATAAGGGGACATCGTCAATTTGATTGATGTACGTAGTGAAGCCACTAACATTAGGGTCCAGGGTCTCTCTAGCGTAGGCAGATTTCTAATATGGGGGGGGGGGGGGGGCTCACAACGTGAGCTAATTCTGAACACGTATAAACATAACTGGTTTCCGATAAAGAAAGTACCATTACACTGCACTTGAGCTGAAATATATACCATTATGATCATGATTGAGAGGGGGTATTCTACCAGTGGGTGCAATATAGTGGCCCATGTTGTCAGTTGTAATGGCTTAGTCGTCTTTTCACTTCATGTCCATGGTTTTCATGGTTACCACCACTCTCAACTTCATCCAACCACGAACCTTTCCATGATCCAACACTGAATAATTGACAGATATACCCTCATACACATCCACACACCCGTACGACCTCCACGCCCACCCACATTAATTGTTTACACACGTACAATCTCCCCAAAATGCGAATGACAGTAACTAAAATCAGTCAAAAGGCCAGTTGCAGACCCTTTTAACCCGGCCCATCTTCAGGGCGTAGCCTACAGGCTAAGGGACCTTGTCCCATAATTTCGTTTCGGGGAGGGGGTGCTGGTGCCCAAGGTACCCCTGAAAAAAAGTCGAGAACGCACATTGAAATGTAAAATGGCTATGAAGTATGCTGGCTATGTTTAAAAAAACACTATTAGCACAACTCCAACAAGCAAATCCTCAATATTTATAACACATACACTTGGTATCGGGAAGTGCGGGGGTTTGTAAATATTCTTCAGATCTTCTAACGACTTCCATCTCTCCGTTTTGCATACAGTCAGTCTGTGCTCAAGCTTCAGTTTCAACTCCAATGACTTGAGATCCCACTGCGATTGCGGTGAGAAAAATGTGCGGAGAGTCAAAATGAAAGTGAAAAGAAACGAAAGAAAAAGAGAGCGTTAAAGATATTGTACCATTTGCAGCCAACATCAAATTATGTAGAACTTCGCAGGAATTATGAATATGTTACGTTTGTCCTATTTGTGAAATGTAAACGTTAGCAGTGTCCTAATATTTAAATTATGGAAGGAAACCCGTTTACTTTCTAGACTTCACCGTCAGACTCTATTGAGTGACTGACTGACTTTTTTTCTTTGGTAATAACATACATAAAATGAGCTGTAAAAGGTACATGAGCATTTGTCTACATAAATAACCCAATTCTTGTAATGGTCAAAATTAAACTGATTGAATCATTGTGCAGCACGAAATGTACGACCATGCGGTACAAGGGTTACTAAATGAATTGCAATCACTAAAGTCGACTCAAACATTTGTATATAATTTGTATATAATAACTGTGTATATGTGACTGTGCTCGGGAAGGGAGGGGAATTTATAGAGTTTGGGAATTGAGGGGGGAGGGGATATGTAAGATTGTATGTATGTCTGATCATGTGAGCGTGTCTGGTGTGTATGTCTGTCTGTGCGTAAGGCTTTGATCTATAATATTCATTCAGTATAATTAATTTGAAGACATTATGTACTGTGTATTAAACTATATTATGTATTTCTGAGGGATTTACAATTTTCTTAACATTTTGATATGTTATGTATTAATCAATGAAGATGTATGATGTTTGTATTTTGTACTGAAGGAATACAATAAAGAATGCAACAAAACAAAACAAAAACTAATGGTCGTTATTTTCCCATTTTATATAAAGACATTTTCAGGCCATTTCGTTTTGAGGGAAGTTCTCGATTAGTATTATCTTTCAAATGCCGTTGGAATTTATCCTTTTCATTTGTGTGGCCTGCAAATGGGACATACTACCTTTAAAGACACGCATAGATGCCTAAGTCCACACGTACATAAATATTGATTTCATTACGTTCTTATTTCTGGGTAAATTGCCTTGATATATCCATGTATTTTATGTTCTGAAACAATGTATGTTAATGTATTATTGTTTTGAAGAAAAAACTGTAAAGTGCATACATATATTCTATATAATGCTGAGCACTTTCCATCATTATCATTATCATTATTTATGTTTTATTATAATTATTATTGTTATTATTATTATCATCATTATTATTATCATTATTATTATTATCATTATTATTATTATAATCATCATCAGTATTATTATTATCATTATTATTATCATTATTATTGTTATTATTATTATCATCATCATTATTATCATTATTATTATTCTTTTCGCTATCATTGTTATTATTACAACTAATCTTGTCCTATATTACCTGGGCACTGAAGGAGAACATATCGTCTTTAGGAAGATGGGCAACCTAAAATACAAAAAGAAAAAGACGAAATATTAAGCGAATTCAGTTTGTTCTTATTTATAAAAACTCATCAATAAATCAATCCTGATCATGAGATTTAAATTAATTAATCTCGAGCTCTTCATCTGTATCTGATTAATGTGTTAATCAGATAGGAATAACCAGATGAAAAACGCTGAAACTTACATTTATTCATTTATTTATTTAAACAACTTTTAACAGGTAACATTGATCAGCTCGCAGGCTTTTTTACATAATGGTCCTGCATAAAGAAGGAAAATACAAAGTTAAGAACTGACAATAAGAGTATTTACAATGAAAATTGCAGTTTTATACAAACGGTAACAATAGAAACAACATAAATAGGAAAGAACACATTGGGGAAAAAAGGAAAGGTGGGGAAAAAGATATGCTCTTAAGGAAAAATACATCGATGGATAAGTAGATCTCCAAACGTTATTGAGAAGTGTAGTATAATCAATTAGAAAATAAAAATAGAACAAGAAATGTATAAGCAGTCGCATAGGCCTCGACCAAACAATTATATAAGATAGATATCAAAATATACAACGTAACGTAAGTATATGTAATTTCTTAGACAACAGGGTTAGCAATCATTTTAGTTAGTTATTGCATATAATGCTGTAGTAAAATTAAAGGGGAAACGGTAGTGAACAAATTTCATCGATTAAAGGAAGGTGTTTTTAGAGTTTCCTGAAAAAGAACACCCAATTTTCTTGAATTTTATGGAATTTTCTTTAAATTTAAAAAAATGCCTCTCACGTGGATTCGTTATTTGGATGAATTGCTATGGGGAGACCAAAGTCATACGACTTGTCGCACAGTACCAGATTATGAACTTTAAACTTTAAAGTTTGCAAACAACAATTTATACTTCATTAAGAGGAAAGGGGTGAACTATACATTTCTCAGCGGTGGTTCCAGGATTTTTTTAAGGGGGCGGGGGGGGGGGGCGAAGGCAACGAGTGCACGAAGCACACTGCAATCGCACGTAAACGCTAGCCATTCTGGATGGGGTCAAGAGGCGGGGCACAGATACAGAGCACATATATTTATATATGAATTATTTATTGGGGCTTATTTTGCTTTCTAATGGATCCGTACAACATGGCAGAGATTAGGGGCCTGCCGGGAGTTACGTACGCTCTCAAGATGACCGTCTTGAGCTATGGAAACTCACACTCTCTCCTGAGGCCAATTTTATACAACAGCGGGTTGTCTTGGTAACAACTTCTATCTTTACTAATGGGGTTCACTGAATAGGGATAGTTACCTTTCATCGCTTCAGTGATTTCGAGGCAGCAGATATCAAGAAATTGTGTAAATAATAAAAGGTCCACGGGAGTCTTTGTTGGAAGCTTTAACTATATAAAACTCACACTCTCTCCAATTGTATACAACAAAAGGTTGTATTGGGAACCATTTCTATCTTTACTTATGGGGTCACTATTAGGGCCACTGGTGGGTTGCAGGGACAGTGCCCCAGCCAGTGATCCAGGAGTCGGAGCCCTCAAAAAAGCCTCATATTAGGCATTCCATCTCATTCAGTAATAGAACACGCCCTAAATACTGAACACAACATTCAATGGGATGATGCTAACATTATAAGTCTTGTTCAGACGGAGGCAAGTTATCCCCCCCCCCCCGAATAAAGCTATTCGGGGGGGGGGGATATGGTGAGGTAGGTGTAAAGGTCGGAGTATTGACCGTCTGAACTATGGTCGGTGGAAAGTTGTGTTTATCGTGGCAAGTTGGTCCGAGTAAGAGCGTGTGGACAGCTGTAATGGAGTAATACGTGAGTGTTTTACTGCTGCAGGGATTAACTTACGCAGACTAGCAAAACCCCGTCTGAACAAGACTATGGACTATGAAACGCTCTTCTGGTCATCAAGAATGGTAGAAGACCCATCTGCATCAAAGGGATTAATACTTTACTGAATAGGGATTCTAGCTATACATAACATTAATACCTTTCTTCGCTCTACTGATCTCGAGGCAGCAGACAGCAAAAGATTGTGCAAATAATAAAAGGTCTACGGGAGTGTTTGTTATTAGAAGCTTTTAACTATACACAACTCAAACTCTCTCCAATTTTACACAACAAAGGGTTGTATTGGGAACCACTTCTCTCTTTACGGATGGCGTGCTGGGGGAGAGCCTTAGGGGGGGGGGGGGGGTAGGGGGAACTGCCAATGCCAACATTTCCTGAAACATCATGGAGTACAGAAGAAGAACTTATCAATTGCAATCAGCACTCAAAATCCTTTGAACTTTCTGCACTTCTAAATATCCGATCACTTTTGTAAAGTTAATATACCGAGATACTGGCCAAAATTAAAGGGAAAAGATATCTACAAAAAACAAACAAAAATCGGTTCAAATTTATATTTCACACACTACATAACTCAGTAAAATTGATATTAACTTGAAGGTATTTTAATTATCGATCTGTTGAGACGGGGATAAGAGGTTTTACTTAAAAATTATCTTTAAAACCCGATGTAAACACGCCAAACACGTCCTCAATACACTAATAAACGTACACTGTATATGAATGCCAGTTAATACACATGTGGGCACAAATTCGTTAATAATCAATAAATTTGGGTCGCTATAACTTTTCACTGAAAAGAAAGATAAGCCGCTGCTTTGCACAGGAAATTGCCCTTGTACATGGGCAAATTCCTAACCAAGGAAAAAGGGCACTTCTCCAATGTTGATATATGAAAAATAACGATTTTTGATTAAATTCAATTTTTCGAAAAATCTCATAACAAAATCATATTTTTTAACTTAAATTGTTGATGTTAATTAATCCCAATTCCGTTGATGTTGATATCAAAAGGTAGATAATTTAATTTTCTTTTATATGACACCAGATTTATGGTAGTTTAAGGTCTACTTAAAATATTATAACACAAAATACTATTTGTTGTTAAAAGGGTCTCTTTTTTGGACGCCCCCTCCAATTTAGGGGTGTTCGCTACAAATTAAAAAGACACCTTATACATACTGTGTATTATGATAAAATCTTTCGAATGAACAAGGTGTGCCCAGTTTGTGTGGAAGTGGCAGGCAAACCCCTCTTTTCTCACTTTGGCCCTTCCGTTATAAGAGCGATCCGGATTAAGTATGGTAAAAATTATTGCACGGATCGGTTGTGGCCGTGGTTGTGGTTGTGATATCATCCTCCCCCCTTCATTTGTCATTTGAAATTCAAATTTGATTGATTTCAATCCAAAGAAATAGGATCATTCTCATTTGTTGTCTAAAAATAGGATGATAAGTTTCAAAATTATAGTGTAACGTAGATAATCTTGTGTAAGAATTAAGATAACAATAACCAGGAATGACACAAATTAACATACTACTGCATGTCTCTTCTGAAACATAATACAGAGATGAAAATAAATTATATTAACATACAAAGAATATAACTTGAAGGGAAAAGAGAAAACGCTTACCATGATCATTCCCGTTGCCTCTTTGAAAACGGGAACATACATGTCTCGCTTCCTCTGGAGCTCTTCCTGTCGTTGGATCACGTTTTCGTCGTCCTGAGGGAGCACCGCGTCGTCCTCCTTCACCTTAATCGGGCATCCAGCACGAACCCATCTATGAATTGGGAACATGTGGACCTGGTTGGTCTTCTCGTTTATCACCCTGACGAATTCACAGTACCACTTGTCATCGAGTAAACCAAACTTGTCCCGCCGGAGCTCCATGTAGACAGGATCCCCAAAATTCCCATCCTTAATCGCAATCTTGAATTTATCCAGCTGGTCGGTCTCGAAGTCGTTCTTCAGAAGGTTGTTGAGCTTACACTTGGGGGACCTGAGTCCGCTGTCATCTTTGAGGACGACCGAGATTGTATCGTCGGTGCCCATGCCCAGACGGTCACCCGTTTTTACGTACACGGTGAAATTCCTCTTCGAAGATTTGTTCCCCATGTTAGCTAGAATACGAAGGTAGGCCGACGAAGGAAAGACACATGAAGATGATATTCAAAATATACAATCGAATACCCGGACCTCTCTTGAAATAAGGAAATCTTAAACTGTTGAAAGAAACTGTCCGATGTTCGAAATACAAGTAGGTTGGTTTTGCTAACTGATGCGTGGTAGTGCTTATGTCATTAGGCAATTTTCGCAAACTCATTGCGGAATTAGAATCTGCGGTTCGTGTGCAAAATCGAGAAGATACTATAGTAACAGTTGGATGACCGCTGAGGCCCCGAAATCTAGAACGGGTTTTGGCCAAATCTACGGGCGTTCTCAATGACGCCCCAAGTGAATCAAGTGCCTCGATACAAACTATTTCATTCACCTGATAATAATAATAGTATTTAAATAGACAGAATCCAATCTGCATACATTAGTTGTTGCCACACTTAATACATGCAGTTTGCATTCTGACTTGCGAATCCTAGACAGGTGAAAGAAATAATTTGTATTGAGGAACTTCACAAAGACGTATGTATTAAATTTGGTTATATTACGAAAATGGCCTGTTCCCTTCCACGCAATACAGTACAGACGGGACTACACGACTACTAGCACAACTTGTCTCGACCAAGCCACAACACGGCTTTTTATCAAATTTCAACAATAATTTATCATCAAGTTTTAAAAACAATTCATGTTATATCCATATTCATGTTGTTATTGTTCAGAAACAATGATCGGAAGAAACAAAACTCACCGAAGAGTCATTCGTGTCAGGGGCGGATTTAGGGGGTTAGGAGGTTTAAAATCCCCCCTTGGGCTGGCAAAGGTGCTTTCTACCCCCCCCCCCCCGCCCCCCCCCCGCCCCCCCCCCCGCCCCCCCCCCCCCCCCCGAAATATTGGTTGGCACTTTTTTTCAAATTGAAAACAAATTTTAGTGCTCCCTACCCCCCACTTAGCGAAATATTGGTCGGCGCGATTTTTCAAATGTCAAACCCCCCGCCCACGCCATAGAAAAGAAGCTAGATCCGCCCGTTAAAATTCGTCATCCTTCGTTATTAGACGACGAAATTCTCATAACCATCTTTGGTACAAGCTCGCTGATTGGCTGTTTATTCACTTGGGCGTCATTGAGAACGCCCGTAGATTTGGCCAAAACCCGTTCTGGATTTCAGTACCTCAGCGATTACCCTGCTGTTACTATAGTAGCTTCTCGATTTTGCACACGAACCGCAGATTCTCTGTCCGCAATGAGCTTGCGAAATATCCCTAATGTTTGTCGAACTGGCAACAACTAATGTATGCAGTTTGGATTCTGTCTATTGAAATACTATTATCCTTATCAGGTGAAAGAAATATTTGTATCGAGGCACTTCACAAAGACGTATGCATTAAATTTGGTTACATTACGAAAATTGCCTAATGGCATTGCAAATATATGCAATACCTCCGTAGAGATACGTACGCATTCACTGAAAAGCGAAACCACGTATTGTATCGAGGGCGGTCTGTGTGCGACGGCCGTAAACCTGAGTGCTCTGCGTCCGCGAAGGTCTGTATGTTGCTGAGCGAAAACTCGCTACTATTACCCAATGCCCTACTGCATATCCGTTTTTGTTCCACATTTCTCAATAAGGCAAGCTAAGCGTATCACAAAACATACCTCAAGCTACCGAGCAGAATTATCAGCAATAACAATTGCCCTCTTATGGATAGAACAACTAATCCTGCACGCAGGGGTAGTCATATTCACAGATTCCCTCAGCGCACTCATACAGAGGCAGTCAAGTAAATCTAGAATGGATCCCCTCCCATTGCAGAATAAAGGGAAACGAAATAGCTGACCTAATTCTCGCGAAACATGCACTAACTGAAGAGATACAAATAAATAACATGTTATGTTTATCTGAAATAAGAGCACTTTTTTTTCTTTTTTTGAGGGGGGGGTCCAAAATTTGTCCGATCGATATTTTGTTTCGTTGTGGGAGGGGGGGGGGGGGGTAAGGTCCGCCTTTTTTGGTCACCCATTACCACAATTTTTGAAGGGGGGTTTACTCCAAAACACACACATACAAAAGTTTAAGGGGGGTTCAACCCCAGACCCCTCCCCCTACGTACGCGCCTGAAGCAAACATAGGACCTTTCAAACCTCTTTTGAAATAAGAAATCTTAACCTGTTTGAAAGTACACGTAGGTTGAATTTGCTAACTGAAGCTTGTGATAATGACTCACCTCCCTGATATGACCCGGTGCTCTGCTGTACATATCACACTTCACAGAGTTTGGATAGTTTCGAATAGAAAGCATGCGGCCTAGCTCCCCCTTGTGGTGTGTGTCCTCTTGTTCTTTTCGATGGTGCCTCGTGAAGATTGAGCATCACTAGAGCCGAGGTGTAATTACCACACCCCCATTGAAATTGAGGTCAGCAGTTCTATATGATCCTTTTTATAGCATGTCGGAAAAATTGTTGAAGTATCCTTTATTAAACTGCATCAAAATGAATTACTCTATTCCACAAATATCAAAGCAAAAAATAAAGTAAGCTCTTTTTTCCCCTTGTCAATAACAAGGGAGCTTTCAATATATTTTATACCGGGCCCACGTTATGGAATATTTAGTATCAGCCCTTTACATAATTAACTCTCTTTGCAGACGCTTTTTGTTGAAATGTAAAAACAATATTTCATTGGTGGCTAAACGAATTTGTTAAGCATTCTAGTTCAATCTGCGCATGAGCCGATAAAGGTCATTTGTGATAAAATTGTAAAACCCACCGAGATGAATACGTGCTCATGTTATGTAATCATGAGGGACTTTTAGAATGAGTGGACGAGAACACGACGAACGCCAACTGACCATGCGTGTCAACGTACTCAACTGCCCATGTTGACTACAATTAGAAATCTTTTAGATTGCCCTCAACGATATACATGCATGTAGGAGGTAACACTATATGAACATGACAGACAAAGAAAGAGGACAAAATATACAGTTCCTTATTCTACTCTCAACAATAGGCCATTTTCGTAATGTAACCAAATTTAATGTATAGGTCTTTGTGAAGTGCCTCAATACAAATTATTTAATTCACCTGATAGGAATAATAGTATTTCAATAGTCAGAATGCAACTGCATATATTAAGTGTTGCTAGGTAGGTCAAGCCATAATGTTTGTCCAACCTAGCTGGCAACAACTATAATGTATGCAGTTAGGATTCTGTCTATTGAAATACTATTATTCCTATCAGGTGAATGAAATAGTTTGTATTGAGGCACTTCACAAAGACCTGTGCATTAAATTTGGTTACATTACGAAAATGGCATATTGCTACGTGGTAGAACATCCCTTCACTGCTATTATGTAAAAATGTGTAGAACAGGTGAACATGCATGTGACACCTGTTCTACACATTTTTACATAATAGCAGGGAAGGGATGTTCCTTTGTCTACCTGAGGAACTGTATATTTTATGCGCACGCGGCATATACTAGTACCGTACTAGATTTAGGAAAATCAAGGTTGACGCATTCTCGATCGCCGACTGAGACGACGTGACGCATGCGCAGAGCCTTAAAATGACGTCACACGTTGCAGTCAAGGCTGTCAACGTGCAATTCTAAAAGTCCCTATTATTCATTGGTGCACGACAGTACATTCTATGATACAAGAGGGCCAACTAAAGCTATTCTTGAAGCACAAACATGACTTTGGCATTGATTATTCTAAAATACACAAAGTGAGACTTATCCATGAGTAAACGATCTGTGGATATTTGACCCATGTCGCTCCATCTCCACTCTTTGTTTGTTTTGTTTGTTATATTGTAGCATATTCTACATGAGGATGTCTCATACTGTCATACACACTGTTTTAAAAGAAAGTGTATACTTAAAAAAATCCCAATGATATACATGTAAAATAGAGAAATAGTAATATGAAATATGGGCTACCCACTGAAATGACATGGTTATCCGGGATGTTTTCTCTCACTTTTGACAGATATGCCAGAGGCGGCACTCACAGTGGGGGGGGGGGGGGCACTTTTTCCCCACTTTTTCAGGTACCCTCAAAGTGCCCCTTTTTTTCTAATAACTGTCCTCTCTTTTAATCTCTAATGAGTATACCTCTTTTTAGGTGCGAGAACTTCCCCTTTTTACCTCTGATATGGTTGCCCTTTTTTTTTTACCTTGACTCGTGCCATTTTTCCTTTTTAATAAGTGCAATTTTTCTTCGTAATAAGAACCCTCTTTATTTTATTTATTTATTTATGTATTTATTTATTTCGCATCTTTATACAGAGCATTATGTTCAGCTACATAATCATTACGAAACATTGTTAAAAACATTAAAATAGGCTGGTTTACAACATGGCTCTATTTAAAAACAACATAAAGATGACAACGAACGATATTATTTATAGAAATGACAGGGGTAACTAAGGCTAACACACACATACACGCACACACACACGCACACACACACACACGCACACAAACATTCAAACACACACACACATCATCATCACACGTTTACTTCACATGCACTCAGGTATATAGCTACTCTACCTGTTTACCACCTGTTTACAAATTAATACAAATTACATTAAAACCAAGCATAACATAAATTTGACCTCACTGCAACCCCCCTCCTCCACCTTCGTAAACAAATGAGCTGTTAATTGCCAGGGTTGATGAGATTTTTAGAAATGGCTAAGGACTGGGCAGATCGGCATTCATCAGACAAACTATTCCATTCATTTATTCTAACAGATACGAATGTCCTCTGATAATATTGAGTTTTACATTGAGGGGTACGTAATAATAATATGTTAGTGCTTCGTGTTACACGTGTAGAAACATTGTCATTAACTGGGATTGTGCTGCCCTACTTACACATTTACACCATGCATACTATTGAGTTTTTAAACAGTTCTTTAGTAGGCCAGGCTAGTATTCGAAAAAAACTGTTTCCAACGAAGTTTCCCAAGTATATCCACTTACAATTATGCTGCTCGCTTGTGTAGCGTGTTTAATATTTTGTAGTTTGATTCGGATGAAGATGACCAGACGGTTGAACAATATAATGCATGGGGAAGAACAAATCCCAAGTATAATCTCTTAATTTGATCAACATTAAATATATACGCATTTCTTCTAATTAAGCCAAATTTTTGTTTCATGACTTTAGCTATAGAAGTAACATGCGATTTGAATGTCAGAGTATCATTAATCGTCACACCCAGACACTTATATTCAGATACACATTCTAATAACGTACCATTAATTATAACAGATATTTTTTTATTCAGTGGGAGGGCCGCATATGCTTTCTATTCGAAATTACCCGAACTCTGTTAAGTGTGATATGTACATACAGCAGAGCACTGAGTCATATCAGGGAGGTGAGATTTCCCGTTGTAGGTGCCTTTTTTTGCAGCAAGTGCATTTCCCATTCTCATACGTGCCTTTCTTCATCCCTGGTGAGTGCCCCACTATTACCTTTGATAATTACCCGTTGTGCTTTGACACGTGCTCCTTTTCTTTTCTAATAAGTGAATTATCCCTCTCGTTAAGTGTCCCCTTTTTTTCTCATTAAACGCACCCCTTATTTCAAGCGACAGTAAGAGCAATTTCCCCGTAACTCGCTCGCTACGCCCGCTCCCATTTAAAAATGACATAATTGTGTTGTTACTTATCAAAGGTCTTTTCAGTCTTCCGTTACGAGAATTTGCTCATAACCCCATCAGGATTGTTTTTTTTTACTCTTTATAAGATGTAATTGTTCGCACTGCGACCTCACAAATCTGAAATGTTTTCGTCGTTCGCTTGGCTCCCTCACAAGTGTATTCATCACACCCAAATGCAAGGTATGATACAAATTGTATATTTTCGCTCTGAGATTTCCCGTTGTAGGTGCCCTTTTTTCAGAAAGTGCCCTTTTTGTTGTTGCCCCTCCCCCCCAATTTGGAAGTGCCGCTGCCCCTGATCTAGCTCTTGTAAATGTAAATGGTGGCCAATTCGCTGAGCTGCATTGAGCTTTACAAAGCGCTAGCTAGCTGCGCTGGCGAATCCAAAATCAAAGCACGCATCCAGCTAGAAGGCGATTGCCCAATAATTCTTCACTTCATCGGTGTTTTTTATTGGTGTGTTTTTATAGAGTCACTAGGCCTAACAAAAAAAGATGTTGTTTTGCCCTTTGTGATCAACCTATCAATCTTAAAATCCACGGCCGGCTTTTTATTAAAGTTTTTTTTATAAACAAAATATGTATTAAAGCACTCAAAACTGCAAAATATCAGCCCAAATAGGGGGGGGGGGGGGGGGAACAAAAAAATAAAAATCGATCGTCCGACCCAGGTTCTGGCACCTAAAGGGCAATATGACATCTTTTTTGTTTAGGCCCTATTATGAAAAGGGTATAAGATACAGTCTAATGAAAACTTGAAAACGACGCATTGGTCTCTGAAGGGACGTTTTAATTGTGGTCACAAATCTACAAAATTTACCTTTTTTGATGGTTCATTATTGAAGGAAAAAATATTATCTAAAGATCATAACTGGAAGACCAATGGTGAGAGCAACCACTGGCATGAATGGCCTGCCATAGTTAAGTCCAAATTAAAGTCAATCTTAGTCTTTGTGAAACAAACCCCCTGATGATGTACATTTTTGTTCCGTCTGCTGCCGGTCTGGATGGCCCATGCATACTGTCCTTTTAATATGCTTTTTAATTCTTTTTTTAACGAGTCCGTTTATTCTCCCGAAAGGCTTGAGAGGCACCTTTTTGTAACATAGGATGTGCTTGGCAGCGACTTATACATGATTCATCACCCAGGAGATAATTGTCCTTGAATCCTTTGTGATGCAGTTGAATGAAGGATACTTCACAATTTATACACCCCAATGCCCCGGATCAAGGGATGCTCAATCTTCACGAGGCACCATTGGAAAAAAACAAGAGGCCCCAAGGGGGATGGACGCGTGCTTTTCATTTGAAATTTTCAAAACTTTGTGAAGTGTGATATAAAGAGCAGAGCACTAGGTTATACATGACATAATCGCTATCAAGTTCAGCTAGCAAAACCAACCTCCGTGCATTTCGTAGATCGGAAAGTTTTTTTCAACAGATTAAGAATTTCTTGTTTTATGAGAGGTCCGGGTGTTCGATTGTATATTTTAAATATCAATTTCAGGTGTCTTTCCTTCGTCGGCTTTCGTTCGTATTCATGACATTATCGCGTTTAAATAACAAATTCTAGTTAACATATTGAGGAAACTTTTACCAACATGTGGAACCTATTTTCGAAGAAGAATTTCACCGTCTACGTGAAAACGGGTGACCGTCTGGGCATGGGCACCGACGATACAATCTCGGTCGTCCTTCAAGATGAGAACGGGCTCAGGTCCGACAAGTGCCAGCTCGACAACCTCCTGAGCAACGACTTCGAGTCCGGCCGGCTAGATAGCTTCCAGATTGCGATTGAGGATGGGAATTTTGGGGACCCTGTCTACATGGAGCTCCATCGGGACAAGTTTGGTTTACACGATGACGAGTGGTACTGTGAATTCGTCAGGGTACTGAGCGAGAAGACCAATCAGGTCCACATGTTCCCAATTCATAGATGGGTTCGTGCTGGATGCCCGATTAAGGTGAAGGAGGACGACGCCGTGCTCCCTCAGGACGACGAAAACCTGATCCAACGACAGGAAGAGCTCCAAAGAAAGCGAGACATGTATGTTCCCGCTTTCAAAGAGGCAACGGGAATGATCATGGTAAGCGTTTTCTCTTTTCCTTTCAAGTTATATTCTTGTATGGGGAGTAGGGAGGGGGGAAGTCGAAAAATCTCCGGAAGATAAATGAGGGGGGAGGGTGATATCAAAACCACGGCCACAACAAATCCTTGCACCCCCTCGTCTTCTTTTGAAACCCAAGTGGTAAACACAAACCTACACTAAAGTATGCTCCCTTTACACATTTTAGCACCTGAAAAATATGATGATCTTAACCATACTTTCTGAGTTGTGCACCTTATAAGAAAATCCGGATCCGCCCATGTTTAAGGTGCTCTAAAGGTGAATATGCATGTGACGCCTGTTCTACACATTTTTACATAATAGCAGTAAAGGGATGTTCCTTTGTCTACCTGAGGAACTGTATATTTTGTCCGCTTTCTTTGTCAGTTATGTTCATAGTGATTTGCAATGCCATTAGGCAATTTTCGTAATGTAACCAAATTTAATGCATACGTCTTTGTGAAGTGCCTCGATACAAAATATTTCTTTCACCTGATAAGGATAATAGTATTTCAATAGACAGAATCCAAACTGCATACATTAGTTGTTGCCAGTTCGACTAACATTAGGGATATTTCGCAAGCTCATTGCGGACAGAGAATCTGCGGTTCGTGTGCAAAATCGAGAAGCTACTATAGTAACAGCAGGGTAATCGCTGAGGTACTGAAATCCAGAACGGGTTTTGGCCAAATCTACGGGCGTTCTCAATGACGCCCCAAGTGAATAAACAGCCAATCAGCGAGCTTGTACCAAAGATGGTTATGAGAATTTCGTCGTCTAATAACGAAGGATGACGAATTTTAACGGGCGGATCTAGCTTCTTTTCTATGGCGTGGGCGGGGGGTTTGACATTTGAAAAATCGCGCCGACCAATATTTCGCTAAGTGGGGGGTAGGGAGCACTAAAATTTGTTTTCAATTTGAAAAAAGTGCCAACCAATATTTCGGGGGGGGGGGGCGGGGGGGGCGGGGGGGGGGGGGGGGGGGGTAGAAAGCACCTTTGCCAGCCCAAGGGGGGATTTAAACCTCCTAACCCCCTAAATCCGCCCCTGACACGAATGACTCTTCGGTGAGTTTTGTTTCTTCCGATCATTGTTTCTGAACAATAACAACATGAATATGGATATAACATGAATTGTTTTAAAACTTGATGATAAATTATTGTTGAAATTTGATAAAAAGCCGTGTTGTGGCTTGGTCGAGACAAGTTGTGCTAGTAGTCGTGTAGTCCCGTCTGTACTGTATTGCGTGGAAGGGAACAGGCCATTTTCGTAATATAACCAAATTTAATACATACGTCTTTGTGAAGTTCCTCAATACAAATTATTTCTTTCACCTGTCTAGGATTCGCAAGTCAGAATGCAAACTGCATGTATTAAGTGTGGCAACAACTAATGTATGCAGATTGGATTCTGTCTATTTAAATACTATTATTATTATCAGGTGAATGAAATAGTTTGTATCGAGGCACTTGATTCACTTGGGGCGTCATTAAGAACGCCCGTAGATTTGGCCAAAACCCGTTCTAGATTTCGGGGCCTCAGCGGTCATCCAACTGTTACTATAGTATCTTCTCGATTTTGCACACGAACCGCAGATTCTAATTCCGCAATGAGTTTGCGAAAATTGCCTAATATGAGAACAAACCGGACCTTCCTTTATAAACCCAAAACAAGTACTGAGCGGCCCCTGTCTAGACTCTACCAAAATCTCTACCGACAATACAGAAACGATTTGGGGTTATCATGTACATTGTACTCTAAGCTCTACAGGCAGTCAACTCATGCATATCCCTGTCAATCGGACTCACTTTATATGCCAAGAGATTAGCATTTTGGCAGCCCTTCCACTTAATTGGCTGTGCTTCCAACAACACTGTTGCCCATAAAGTTGAAATAATTTGTATTCAACTTCTTTTCATGAAATAAATTGTGACACTATGATTTATTCTTGACAAATAAAGTATATATCTTTTGATTGTTTTGTATTTTTACCAGATTCTGGAAATAAACTTGAATTGAATTGAATTGAATATCCTGCCAATTTTTAGGGCAGATGAAGGAATATAATCAATTGATATCCATTCGAGCAGAAGCAGAGGCCAAGGTGTATCTTTTATATGCATACTGTGACCCAGAATGCAAAGCTATTTCCAAAGATGCAACGCGTGAGAAAACGAGCCCATGGCCGATTTTTTTTTTTATAAATACATTTGTGGTGATGGTAGGGGAGCTTGCAAGATACGTCACAGATTTGCCAATTTGTGTTTGATTGATCGCACCTTCAACAAAATCATAACTTTCTTATTTTTAATCGGTTTTAGCTCAAACTTTCACTAACCTTTTTTCTTTTCTTTTTTGGTCCATGATTTCATGACAAATTTCGCAACGACTCAGTCAGCCGCTGAATAAGCGAGGGGGGGGGGGGGGAGGGGTAAGAGCACATTTTTTTTTCTTCGAAATTTGAAAAATTGGCCGATTGATATTTCGTTTTGTGAAAATAGATATTCATTGATTTTAAAAACTAACTTTATTTTCATTATTGCAAAGTTGAAACTTTGATTCGACAAGGTTATCAAAATTCAATGCTTGGAAACATTCGAAGTTAATAATTATTATAAATTACAAAACGCTTAAATACAGCCCCGGCATAGCACCTGAAGAGCTCTCCGAACGCTGCTGAGATGTGTGAGATCACCGTATGGTATCTCGACCGAATAGATCAAACATATATACTGTTACACACATTCACTTCACAAAGCTTTCAATTTGAACATGGAGCATCAGTACATTGACCCAGATTTGTGTAGGGCAGATACAGTATATTCACTTTCAAGGTCAGTTTTACAAGAATCCCATTGTATCATCTTGGAAACGAACAATAGGAAAAAGATAATACATGCTCAGGGGACAGCATACTCAGGAAGTCCAATCAATATTTATATTGTTGTGTCTCTGATTAGTCTAGCACCTTTTTGAAAGAATGCTCAGTGCACAAAAGCTCTGAGGCCTTCCCTAAATCTCCTCCCTTTGCTTGCTCTTATATTGGCTTTTTTTTTTGGTCGGAATATGTTGATTTTGGCATCGCTGGGAAGCTTATTGAATCAAATGTGAATATAAAACACTTGTCATTAACGTAGGAAAAAAAGAATGCTAAATTTGTGTTGAAAAGGAGAGATGTGAACATATATTTACATACCAAAAATACATGTTTAAGAAAAAAAGTATCATACAGGCAGAGAACACTAATATACCAAATAAATGTGATATTATAACAAATTTGATAAAAAAAACTCTACAACTTTGCTACATAATATTTATCTTCAACATTTTCAAGTAAAAAGTTAAAGCCTTCTGAAATCTGATATACCTTCTTAACACAGAAAAAGTTTGATTAATTTATATCTCATGATCAGGATTAATTTATGATGAGTTTTTTGTTAATAAGAGCAAATTAAATTCGCTCAATATTTTGTCTTTCTATTTTTGTATTTCAGATGGCCAGTCTTCCTAAGGACGAAATGTTCTCCTTCAGTGACCAGGTAATAAGAGACAATATTGATTGTAATGATCATGATAACAATAATAATACTGATTATAACGCATTATAACGATTTTCTGTGGGTCTTAACCTATACCATATTGCACTGTTTTGTTCACGGTAGGTTTTCTACACCAAACAAACATTTTTAGCCAAAACGTGTGTTCTAAAATGCATAGTAAAAGCACTAATGAGCCCCTAAGACATAAACATTGGGTACTTCGGGAACTTATTTTCAAAAAATCAGTCGGCGGCACCGTTTTTAGCATTAAATTTTACTTCGGAATCAACAACTGTTGGAGCCGTCTGTGTACGTTACTAATAGGGTAAAAAGACATAAAAACTCGTTTGTTTCCATGGACATGAATTCCGTCATACGACGGAGTTGGCATTACTACGAAATGGCTATTTTTTGTGTACATAATTATTTATCGCATGAGACAATTTGGTGTCCGACCGAGAACCAATAGTGAAAGACGCAGAATGAAAGCTATCTGTCAAATTTGGAATATATGATGATGGCTTTTTTTAATTACGGACGGTTCTTTTTGGAGCAGCTGAAGGGCGCGCCCATTAGTAAGGCATGTTGGACCTTAAAGGACCTTATCGGTGAAATGCGTCATCAACTGCCCTATAAAGGGCTACATGACTTATATGAAAATAATAATAATACTAATACTAATAATAATACAAAAAATTATGATAATAATAATACAAAATAATTATAATAATAATAATACAAAATAATTATAATAATAATAATACAAAATAATTATAATAATAATAATAATAAATAATTATAATAATAATAATAATAAAGGAAAGTGCTGAGAATTATATATAGCGCAGAATATTTCGGAGAATTCTGTATGGGGTTTACATTCTTTTCAAAACAATAATACATTAACATACATTGTTTCAGAACATAAAATACGTACGTGTGATACTAGGGATACGTGTCTTAAACGCTTTTTCCCTTTTCGTTTCTTTTCTCTTTCTCGTTGACGCCATCGCAGTTTGATCTCAAAGCATTGGGGATGAGACTTAAGCTTGAGCACAAACTGATAGGATTCACATCTGAGAGATGGGAGTCCTTAGAAGATCTGGAGAACGTTTACAAACCCCCGCACTTCCCGAAACCCAGTGTAAGTGTTTTTAATTTAGAGGATTTGCTTGTCGGAGTTGTGCTTAAGGTATATATTTTGTTTAACATAGCCAGCATACTTACATATTTTACATTTCAATGTCCATTTTCGACTTTTTTCAGGGGTACCTTGCGCAGCAGCACCCCCATATGGAAACTTTTGCTTGGATTTGTCTCATAAAATAGGTTGCCCACAAACTAACTCCCACACAGTGTTGAGTGCAGGGGTCACGGGCCACTGGCTTTATCGGGCAGGCATTAGTGCCATTAATGTGAATGGGTAAATTCCGTCAACAATATACAACCAATCAAAACTCTTCTCCAACACACAAGAGACGACATTGTGCTGGAGTAATATGTTTTTTCCGACAAAAGTACAGAGTAAGCGCCATATATTTTGTGTACTTGCTATATATTTTTTTAAATACTTTTTGAAAGGTTACCTGAGTGACTTCCGGGCAAACAAATGCTTGAAAGAAACGCACTTTTTTTAGAAAACTTCACTTTTTCATGCAAAAATGCTTATTTGTTCTATGCACACAAGTCAGATTGAGCGGATGATACAACGTTTCCATATGCCCGACACCAAAATATGGGGCACTCTGTGTTGGATCATGGTAAGGTCCGTGGGTAGATAAAGTTGAGAGTAGGGGTACCCATGGTAAACATGAAAACCATGGACATGGTCTAAGTAGACTATTAAGCCATTACAACTGACAAAATGGGCCACTATATTGCACCCGGATAGAATCCCCCCCCCCCTCCTCTCAATCATGATCATAATGATACATATATTAGCTCAAGTGCAGTGTAATGGTACTCTCTTTGTCAGGAGCAAGTTCTGTTTATACGTGTTCAGATTTATCCCACCAGGGGACTCCCCCCCCCCGGCCCCCTTCCATATTACAAATCTGTCTACGCTAGAGAGACCCTGGAATATTAGTGAATTCACTCCGTACACATAAATCAAATTGACAATCTCCCCTTATTTACCTGTTGACGTATATGTTGTTAGATATGCATGATATTAAACACACTTTTCAATCTAATCAGGTGGGCTGTATCTAATACAGACCACCTTATATTTTTGTTAAAATCGCCTTTATCAGGTGGGCTGTATCTAATACAGACCACCTTATATTTTTGTTAAAATTGCCTTTATTATTTATTTTTATTTATTTATTTTTCTTAATTCTCGCCACTTTTTTGTTAGCAAGATAACTTGAAATTGTCTAAATCAAATAACTTGAAATTTGGCACACATATGTATAGGCATATGGAAAAAACACAGTAAGGTTTTCAACCTTGACCTTGACTGATGACGTCATCTAGGCGCCATTTTGTGAAATTTTCTGAAAATAAACTCATGATCATATCTTCATAACCAAAAGGTATTTCTCATTCATATTTATTATGATCAAGGTCAATATCAGTCCAGTCAATTTCAGGTCAAAAAACGCGCGCGTGCGCGTACGTCCGCGCGTCAGTGCGCGCGCAAAATTTCAAAATGCTCAAAAACGTCTCAGATTTTTTTTGCATACGTTTCAGGTCATTTTAAGCATTTTATAAAAAATCGCGCGTACGAGCATGCGCGCGCGTTTTCGCGCGTAACACCATTACAAAACATATAATCGCCATTTTTTTTCTTTCATGATATTTCTCATATTTTTTCGAGGAATTTGATACCATGTTTATCTCTTTATGACCTTTAATAACAAGATGAGCGTCAATTCAAGAAAAATGTTCGTGCGCGCAAGCTCTTTTAATACATAGCATATATGGGCAAAAACATGCCTATACAAAATCCATTATAGCTCTTTGGAATGAACCGTGACCTTCATTTTTTTTTCATATTCAGATAGAGTATGTGTTGAAGATATGATTTAATGTCTCATTTGGCCAATAAGTGTATCGTGACATCATCATAATGGCCTTGGAACTCAAAATACGAATTTGCATATTATGAAGTCAGCATATTTATGTAAAATTGATTGTATCTCTGTAAATATTGATCAATTTTCTTAAAAATTTCGATATGTTGTAGCTAAGACAATTCTCTACAAGCGCAGTGATAACTATTTTTCATTTTGATGACGTCATCATAGTGAAAATTTTGATTAAAGGCCTCATATCAGAAATTTCTTAAGTTGCGTGTTATGCCTAAGGAAGGTGAATTTCTTTCACATCATAAATCTATATGACATTGTTTTTTAGCAGTATCTCGCTTATTTTTGCTCTATTTTGTGTCAAATTTTGGTTGACCAGCCCACCTATACTTGTTCCAAACAAGTATTATATGTCTAGTTTATTATCAGGTGGGCTGTATAACGTACAGACCACCTTATAATTTCGTTAGAATTGCCTTTATTATTTATTTATTTATTAAATATTTTTCTTATTTCTAACCACTTTTTTGTTAGCAAGATAACTTGAAAATGGCTCAATCAAATGCCTTGAAATTTGGCACACATATGTATAGGCATATGTACAAAGCACAATAACGTTTTCAACATTGACCTTCACTGATGACGTCATCTAGGCGCCATTTTGTAAAAATCAACTCATGATCATATCTTCATAACCAAAAGCTATTTCTCATTCATATTTATCATGATCGAGGTCAATATCCGTCCGGTCAATTTCAGGTCAAATAACGCGCACGTGCGCGTACGTCCGCGCGTCAATGCGCGCGCAAAATGTTAAAATGCTCAAAATCGTCTCAAAATCATTTTGCATACGTTTTAGGCCATTCTAAGCATTTTATAAAAAATCGCGCACGCGCGCATGCGCGCGCGTTTTCGCGCGTAAAACTATTACACAACATAGAATCGCCATTTTTTTTCTTTCATAATATTGCACATATTTTTACAAACAAATTGATACCATGTTTATCTCTTTATGACTATTAATAACGGAATGATCACCCGTTTAACATAAATTTCCGTGCGCGCGAGCTCTTGTAATACATATAATAAATGGGCAAAAAGATGCCTATACAAAATCCATTGTAGCTCTTTAGGATGCAAGGTGACCCCAATTCTTTTCTTCTCATTGTGATAGAATATGAATTGGAGAAATGATTTCAAGTCTCATTTGACCCTTACTTTTCTCATGACGTCATCATAATGGCCTCCGAACTCATAATTTCAATTTGCATATTATGATGTCAGCATATTTTTCAAAAATTGATTGCATTTCTGTAAATATTGATCGATTTTCTTCCAAATTTCGATATGTTCTAGCTGAGACAATTCATTACAAATGTAGTTAACAACATTTTTCATTTTTGACAAAGGAATCATGGCGTATTTTTGCGATTAAAGGAGGCATGTCAATTTTTCACTTTTTGCGTGTATTTTCTATGGGACATGACTTTTTCTCAAAACTGGATTCTACATTCCCGTCTTTCGCGAGCAATATCTCCGTCGTTTTAGCTTCGTTTACGCTGAACTTTGAGTATGATGTAGCTGAGACAATTAGCTATCTCAAATGTGCCCTTCATTTTGTCTAAAATTTTGGTTGGACCAGCCCACCTATACTTGTTCCAAACAAGTATTACAAATCTAGTTTATTTTTCTTATTTCGACCCACTTTTTGTTAGCAAAATAACTTGAAAATGGCTAAATCAAATAACTTGAAATTTGGCACACATATGTATAGGCATATGGAGAAAACACGGTAAGGTTTTAAACCTTGACCTTGACTGATGACGTCATGTAGGCGCCATTTTGTGAAATTTTCTGAAAATTTACTCATGATCATATTTTCATAACGGTAAGTTATTTCTCATTCATATTTATCATGATTAAGGTCAATATCAGTCCGGTTAATTTCAGGTCAAAAAACGCGCGCGTGCGCGTACGTCCGCGCGTCAGTGCGCGCGCAAATTTTTTAAATGCTCAAAATCGTCTAAAAATTTTTTTGCATACGTTTCAGGTCATATTAAGCATTTTATAAAAAATCGCGCGTTTTCGCGCGTAACACCATTACAAAACATAGAATCGCCATTTTTTTTTCTTTCATGATATTTCTCATATTTCTTCAAGGAATTTGATACCATGTTTATCTCTTTATGACCATTATTAACAAGATGAGCGTAAATTCAAGATAAATGTCAGTGCGCGCGAGGTCTTTATGAAGCGCGCGCAAAATTTTTAAATGCTCAAAATCGTCTCAAATTTATTTTGCATACGTTTCAGGTCATTTTAAGCATTTTATAAAAAATCGCGCGTACGAGCATGCGCGCGCGTTTTCGCGCGTAACACCATTACAAAACATAGAATCGCCATTTTTTTTCTTTCATGATATTTCTCATATTTTTTCAAGGAATTTGATACCATGTTTATCTCTTTATGACCATTATTAACAAGATGAGCGTAAATTAAAGATAAATGTCAGTGCGCGCGAGCTCTTTTAATACATAGCATATATGGGCAAAAACATGCCTATACAAAATCCGTTATAGCTCTTTGGAATGCACCGGGATCCTCAATTTTTTTTCATATTTAGATAGAGTATGAGTCGGAAATATGATTCCATGTCTCATTTGGCCATTAAGTGTATCGTGACATCATCACAATGGTCTTGGAACTCAAAATACGAATTTGCATATTATGACGTCAGCATATTTATGTAAAATTGATTGTATCTCTGTAAATATTGATCAATTTTCTTCAAAATTTCGATATGTTGTAGCTAAGACAATTCTCTACAAGCGCAGTAATAATCATTTTTCATTTTGATGACGTCATCATAGTGAAAATTTTGATTAAAGGCCTCATGTCAAAAACTTCATAATTTGCGCGTTATGCCTATAGAAGGTGAATTTAGTTCACGTTATGAATCTACATGATATTGTTTTTTAAGAATTTGTAAGCAGTATGTCGCTTATTTTTGCTCTATTTTGTCTCAAATTTTAGTTGACCAGCCCACCTATACTTGTTCCAAACAAGTATTATATGTCTAGTTATTAAATATTTTTCTTATTTCTAACCACTTTTTTGTTAGCAAGATAACTTGAAAATGGCTCAATCAAATGCCTTGAAATTTGGCACACATATGTATAGGCATATGTTCAAAGCACCATAACGTTTTCAACATTGACCTTTACTGATGACGTCATCTAGGCGCCATTTTGTAAAATTTTACGAAAATCAACTCATGATCATATCTTCATAACCAAAAGGTATTTCTCATTCATATTTACCATGATCAAGGTCAATATCCGTCCGGTCAATTTCAGGTCAAATAACGCGCGCGTGCGCGTACGTCCGCGCTTCAATGTGCGCGCAAAATTTTGAAATGCTCAAAATCGTCTCAAAATCATTTTCCATACGTTTTAGGCCATTCTAAGCATTTTATAAAAAATCGCGCACACGCCCATGCGCGCGCGTTTTCGCGCGTAAAACTATTGCACAATATAGAATTGCCTTTTTTTTTCTTTCATAATATTCCACATATATTTACAAACAAATTGATACCACGTTTGTCTCTTTATGACTATTAATAACGGATTGATCGACCGTTTAACAAAAATTTCCGTGCGCGCGAGCTCTTGTAATACATAGCATATATGGGCAAAAACATGCCTATACAAAATCCATTGTAGCTCTTTAGGATGCAAGGTGAACCCAATTTTTTTTCATATTTTAATAGAGTATGATTCGGAGATATTGTTTCATGTCTCATTTGACCCTCAATTAACTCATGACGTCATCATAATGGCCTCCGAACTCAAAATTCCAATTTGCATATTATGACGTCAGCATATTTATGGGAAATTGATTGTATCTCTGTAAATATTGATCGATTTTCTTCCAAATTTTGATATGTTCTAGCTGAGACAATTTCCTACAAATGCAGTTTCTATTATCCTTCATTTTGACAAAGGCATCATGGCGTATTTTTGCGATTAAAGGAGGCATGTCAATTTTTTACATTTTGCGTGTATTCTCTATGGGACATGACTTTTTCTCAAAACTCGATTCTACATTCCCGTCTTTCGCGAGCAATGTCTACATCGTTTTAGCTTCGTTTACGCTGAACTTCGAGTATGTTGTAGATGAGACAAAAAGCTTTCTCAAATGTACCCTTTATTTTGTCTCAATTTTTTGTTGGATCAGCCCACCTATACTTGTTCCAAACAAGTATTACAAATCTAGTTTATTGGTGTTTTTTTTAAATGAAAGGTAATGGAAAACTGGAAGTCAGATAAGGAGTTCGGTAATCAGAGACTAACAGGATGCAACCCAGGTATGATCCGACTTTGCACCAAGATACCACCAAAGTAAGACTGCATTTATTCTTTAACGTCAGTGTAATTAACACTTCAGTCTTTATATAAAATCTATCTCTTTTAACTGCTTTCTTCTTGTTTTTCATTTTTTAATGAAAAACACGAATAAGCAGTGTATGCCAGTGAATTTGTTAAACCTAAACCAGCCATCCTAGCGCTGCATTGAAATATTTGAATATTTGCTTTTAATTGTGGTGGAGATCAAATTTAAATCGTCCAGATTCTGGACTAACCGGATTCGCAATGATTATTGACAAATTTCGACCTGGGCAGTCATCGATTTCTCGCGATGTCATTTATTTATAATTGAACATAGCTTTGCATTTGTAATTTTTTATATGAAATCTCATTATTTGATAAACTATCGCATCAGATTTTGTGTGCGTGCGTTAAATTAATTCAAAAACCACATGATCTAGGGCGGTGGAACAAAACTTTAAAGACAAATCCTTCTATTAAGTGGGATTCTCTGTGGGTACTTAAATTGAAATATGTTCGTGATAATTACTTGATACAATTCAACTTTAAATTCATGCATGATATTTTACCAACACCTGTTAATTTATTCAAATGGAAAATCAAAGAAAACGATTTGAGTTATTACTGTAACAAACCTCGTACCATTATACATGTACTTTTTGAATGCGAAAAGATTTTATCCATTTTGGAACTTTATTGAAATATTGTTATGTAACTCCTTCTACAGAAATGTTAAATTCTCACCCATTTGTATTGTATATGTTTTTTTATAACGCAAAGGAAAATGTTACAGGTATTAATTTACTCAATCATTAAGCTTTATTTGCATTTTATAAAGCGAGCAAAAAAGCTTTGTTCATATTTAAATACAGACTAGAAGTTGAGGAAAATAAAAATAAAACAACACATATGAATACTACTAAGTGGATGAAGATAATTAATGATTCACAGGAAATGCATCTACAATCTGCTTTCAAGTAAAAACAGATATATAATTTGATCTCATTTAAACATGTGATTAAGTGTTTGTTATAAATATTTATTGTATGGTGTTATCCGTGATTTTGTATCTGAATAAAGATTTATTTCAACAACAACAACAAATATGTATGACTACCGCATGACGTAGGCCTATAGCTTTCTTTTAAACAATCAAATGCAGCGCTAGAATGGCTAGTCTAGGTATCACATATCACACGCGAGTATAACCTCTTTTACCATCAGTGTTTTTTTCATTTGGGAAAAACCTTTCTGAAAAGTGGGAGAGAAATTATGCGAGGAGAGTTGTTTCCGGGTCTTTAGAACGCTCAAAACCCAGGAGGTTATGGGGGTTACGCCCCTGGACCCCACCATTACCCGCTGAGTTCACCCCGCTTGCTTTAATAGCTGTACTAAGACCCACAACATCATGCTTCACCCACCCCCCCTCCTTATCCTAAAATCCTGCACACGCCCATGTTAACATCAAACCAAACAAACCATTCATGCGTAGCTATTTTTGGTAAACACAATCACACACACACACACACGCACACGCACACTCGCACACACACACACACACACACACACACACACAAAAGATGTTCAAAACCCTTCAGTTGAACTCGATGGACTTCTACAGGATAATACCATACTAATTGTAGGCAATTGAAATACGAAGAAGAGAACAAATTAGAGTTTATCAGTTCTTTTACCTCCTCTTAGTTTCGCCGTGAACGAGAAGGACGTTGAACCTCTTCTTGAAGGCATAACTGTGTCGGAAGCCATCAAGAAGAAGCGTCTTTTCATCATCGATCTCAAGCTCCTCAAAGACTTGCCTTGTACAGATGGGCGAAAGGTAATGAATTAGTCCCTTCTTGTTGTTACTGGACAGGTCTTTTCAAAATATTCGCCGATGTAATATTTGTTTATTTATTAATTTTATTGTATTTATATATTAATGTATCTATTTTTTTTTGTATCTATATAATTTTTTTACAGAAAATATCATTCATAGATCGAATTCTTTTATTAAAATATTGCTATAAAATTCATTAAAAAAGAAAGGTTAGCAGCAAATGACTGAATAGGCATAATTTACAAATCCCTTCGAAAGTTTCGAATTCATTAAAAATGAATCAAGGAAAAAAACACTTCAAAAAAGCCTACGCCATAGAATTGAAAGTTACCTAGACGAGAAACATTTCATATTATCACGTACATGACTGTATGGTACGAGAAGTGAATGTTTTATAAATTTAATCCAACGATTCTTATCTCAAATCAAATGGAGATTGGTTTATTCGAAGCAATGCATATTTCTTGAGACAAAGAGAGAGAGAGATATTTTTCAATCATATTTGAAACCTTACTTTCTTCCGTCAGATCACTGCACCCATTGCGCTTTTCTTCGTCAACAAAGACAAATATTTGATGCCGGTTGCTATTCAGTTGAATCAAGACCCAGCTCCAAACAATCCGGTAAATATTGATTGTGATAATGATGATGATGATGACGATGATGCTTTTGACGATGATGATGATTTTGATAATGATGATGACGACGATGGTGGTGGTGGTGATGATGAAGATGATGGTGACGATGATGATAAAGAAGGTGATGATGTGATGGTGGTGGCAATGATGGTGACGACGATGATGACGTTGGTGGCGGTGGTGGTGATGATGATGGTGATGATGATGATGGTGGCTTTAAAGATGATGAAGGTGAAGATGATGATGGTAGTGATGGTGGTGAGGACATGGATGATGATAATGATGATTATAGTGATGATGGTAATGATGTGATGGCGATGGTGGTGGCGGTAACGATGGCGATGATGATGAATGGGATGATGGTAAGGCTGATGAATATCGTAAGGATCAGGCACGTACGCAGGGGGGGGGGGGGGGGTTGGGGTTAAACCCCCTCCTTGAGTTTTTTTATGTGTATGTTTTTTGGGGAAAACCCCCCCCCCCCCTTTTGCTTTTTTTTTTTTTTTTTTAATTAAAACGGAACGGAACAAAATGTCAAATTTTCAAATTTCGAGACCCCCCCAAAAAAAAAAGTGTCCTCTTACCCCCCTGCTTTTTTCCTGCTTTTATTAAAACCAAGATAACATCATTGTGGACGTTCCCTTTAATGCGTCCCCCACCCCCTTTAAAAAAAAAAGAGGACGAATCGACGCCTTTGTTTTATTGCAGGTGTTCTACCCGACTGATCCCGAGTACACGTGGATCTTGGCCAAGTGTTACTTCAACTTGGGCGAGGCTGCCGTCCATGAGTCGGGATCCCATCTTGGATTCACGCATCTTATTGGTGAAATCATCGTCATAGCAACGCATCGTTCCCTGTCTCCATCTCATCCCATCTTCCGTCTTCTTGCTCCTCACTTCTTGTACCTCCTCGCCATCAACTAGTTAGGTTCTTTTATATGTTGATCATTGCAGTATATTGTTAATGATGTTAATGATAATGATAATAACAAAAATATTAACAACAATATAATCATAATACTTTTGATGATAATGATATTATCAATAAAATAATAATGATAAGGATAACGATAATAGGAATAATGATCACAATAATAACAATGATAATTATAATAATGATAGCAATTCGTTACTATAAGTTTATAACAAAAGACTACACAGACTTTTAAGAAATCAACTATGAACTCCCCAAGGCATGTTTTTACCATATGTTTTATTCAAAATCATTCATTTTATAGCAAAGGTATGACGCCTTTGCTTGCAGCGGGCGAATTCACCGACTTAAATATGACCATTGGCGCCGTCGGTATGGCAGATATCATCAAACGCACCTACTCTACATGGCGATTCGACGTAGAGGGCTCCCTTCCGACTGACCTTCTTGTAAGGGGCGTCTCTGACCCTGAAGTGCTACCGAACTACCATTATCGTGATGACGCCTTGCTGCTACGTGAAGCAATATCCGACTACGTCAAGGAAGTTGTGGACCACCATTATGGTACAGTAACCACAATCGCGAATGCTTCTTAGAAATCAAGTCAAGGGCGATTTCAATACTATATCTCTAATAGTAATCATGAACAGATTATGCCATTGTATTGCTCGCAGACTTAAAAACAAAAAGGCCATCGAAATTGCCTAAGGTTGATTTTTCAAAAGAAGTCGTGATCGTACTCTCTTAATTCAGAGGAGAAGAAATTCACTTGCCATCAGGAACGATCTAACGCACCCTTTGGATGACTGATTTAATTTCAACAGATCTGGGCCCCATCTTAATAAAAAGTTGATATCAATCGCAACTTTGTACTTTAGAGACAGAAGACTGCAAACTTGCGATTGACTGGAGGACTAATTGCGATTGATTTGGATCAATTGCACCTCTTTATAAGAAGGGGCCCTGGATTACATTTGTGTGTGCCACGCAAGCGTCGGGCGAGATTCAGTGTTTTATTTGTGCCCAATGTTCTACTGTGAGGCGATAGTGTATGTGTGGGAGGGAGGGGGGGGGGGCTGTGATGTGAATCAAACAATAATAGATATAAATATTTCGTTCACTCATACGCTATAGAGTACTATTCAGTTAATGAAATCAATTTCCTTTTCCCGTATTTTCGTCTGACACAAATTGGATTTATAACTTTCTTAAAACTTTTTTTTTTGTATTTAAAAAATAATAATAATCACATAATGAACATTCGTCATTGCACACGTACGTTTTTGTTTTGTTTAATTGTGTTGTGACATGATCCTTGTTATTCTTAACCAACGGACAAATAATTTCTATATTACAGGTGAATCAATAAATGTTCTCTCTCATCC
Organism: Strongylocentrotus droebachiensis; assembly: GCA_035222895.1. Classification (NCBI taxonomy): domain Eukaryota; kingdom Metazoa; phylum Echinodermata; class Echinoidea; order Camarodonta; family Strongylocentrotidae; genus Strongylocentrotus; species Strongylocentrotus droebachiensis. The sequence goes on from JAVYIG010003907.1 coordinate 148,026, forward strand.
AATATGACGATAAATCGTTCCCTAATGCATCCCCTATCGTTAATAAGCAAAGGCATTGGAAATCCCTGTTCTTATTCAGACTTCAACAATTTATGATAAATTAGCAGCCAATGCATGAGCATCCCTCCGAGATTTCAACGGCTCGTTTGAATCGTTTGGCCACCCTTTATGATATCGGACGGACCTCAAAGATTAAAAGATTTCAACGTCAACTCCACTGATTTATCTAAGAGTTGATCATTTTACTTCTTAACAAAAGGAGAATGGCAAAAACAGGCCACTAGCTTACGGCGATCACCACAGACACCCATTATCTCCTTGGTGGGAAGAGACAATTGAATGTATTTTCAAAAAGTGTTAGTGCCGGGAATGGGACCCGAGTCGTTTATCATGTGATTTACAGTCCAGTGACAAATCTACTAGACCACGGAACCTCTAAAATATCTTAATCGCCGCAGGATAGTAAACTCAGTTGCAGCTGGAGATAAAATGTTCATGTACCGTATACAATTTTACGTTGGCATGATAAATAAGATATTAAAAAGTTATGTGTGTCTTAAGATAATGTATTCTAACAATATAACAGATAAAATGAGACCGTATCGCTGCATTATTATTTTCTCATGCGTGTTTGTTTACTTCCAGATGTTCCCGGGAAGATAGCTGCCGACCACGAATTGCAGGAATGGATCCGGTTCATGGGGACCAAGCCCAAATTTGAGGGAGAGGTCATAGGTCACATGAAGGTACTCCATACTATCTAAATGGCAGGGTTGAAAATCTACTCTTTTGAGGATTAATATTTTTTTATATCACTTAATTTTTAGAGCGCGTCGTCCCATTTCTCTGTGTAGCCGCTCCAGCTCGGAGCGGTGGCTCATACAATTTAGGCTTAATAACAAACATGGGGAAAGAAAATAGGATTTCACTTTAAAAGCAGCAAAAATGTTGGAAACGAATTAAGTATCGGTGTAATGCTGAGACCTTGGAAACATTGATTTGTTAAAGCGGAAGTCGGTAGCAACGTTACAATTTCAGTATAAATAAAAAATATCTAAAAATGTGCACGTTCAATAGCAGTTAGTTATAAGTTATGAATATAATTTTGTTAGGTTCCGTATTAGAACTTATTGATATTGTTAAATGAGTATTGGGCCTAACCGTGCGCTACAACAGACGGGTCTTGTTTTCAAAAATGTGAAAATAGCTCATTTTAAATGAAAATGGGGCTATAATGACTCTCAAAAATAATGTCATGAAAAGGGGAAAACAAGTTTTAAAGGCATGGTATTATTTTACTGACACTACTTTAGATGGACATATACCTCCATCTGCTACTTACAATGTCCCGATGACAGCCATGCCCCACAATCACCAACTGATGATGTGCGCGCGTGGTAATGCTTGGGTACGGGAACCGGAAATAGCTCTACGTATGCCTTCGCTGAAAGATGGCGCAATTGAAGAAAAAAAGATAAAGAAGTGGTAGCGTTGTTGACAAAGGTTCGTACGAACGATGCGTTCGTACGAATCTCCCTGTTTTTCCAATGTCTTTCCGAATTTCCAATTTTCCATTGTCTGAAAATCGTTCGTACGGCGTTCGTAGCAGTTCGTAATGGCATTTGTGACCGAGGCTTTATAACATTGCTCATTTAAAACAAATTAGAGACGATATTTCATGAATATTATTGTAAGAAACACGATCCCATTATCGAAAATCAACTCAATAGCCATTTCAAAAGCCTATTGTACATCACTATGAAATCTTGTTCGGATTACGTAATAATTCATAGTCATTTCGATAGGTGATACACAAGGCTATTAATATTGCCTTATGTTGATTTTTCGAAATTAGTTGCTATCGTGTTGATACGGGTAACCCTAGTAACGCTAGCTATGGTTTGTTTTGAAACATGCGAATGACATTCAGAGTTTCTTCAAAATATTGTTTAGACCTGTATTTGACAAACTAAAAAAATACAAAATACAAAATGCTCATAGGAATTATGCCTAGTGTTTTATATACTAGTAGAAACGTTTTTATCTATGGACCTATCGGATACCATTGTCCATTGATTGATCAATAAATTCGCTGATACCCAGTTCTCTCTCTCTCTCTCTCTCTCTGTTTGTCTCTCCCTCTTTCTCTCCTAGGGACTTCCTAATGATGGCCATTTTAAAACCGCAGAGGAGATCACCACCGTTGTTACGGATTGTATCTTTATCTTCAGCGCTGCTCATGCTGCAGCGAACTTCGGCCAGTATAATAACTATGGTTTTCCCCCGGCCTACCCTCTCTGGATGAATGGATCACCGCCGCAGGATAAGGTAAGATCGAGATGGGACAACGATCGAGTGCGCATATCAAGTCCATAGGGAAATTTATCTCCCGAGATAAACACATTGAAATTATAAATGCGGCTAATTTGCGGCTATAAAACGCGACGCGAAGTTATTTTTGTATTGTTTAACCATATTGCTCCGGTTGTCTCATTTTCGCTCGCTGGACGTATATAGCAGACGGCAATCGGCGGATAAGACGCACTTGGTAGTGAATTTGTATTTGAAATTGCTTTGCTAAATATAAAATACAAGAACATTTTCCATATCTTTAAACTATCATTGATATTTGATAATTAAACAGTTATTAAAATAAACCTACCAAACTACATAATACAATGAAATACTTAACTTAAAGTAGGGGAGTTTGATGTGGTGCACAATTGCACCCCTCTCTAAATAATCGAATAGTCCATGGCGATCATGAATATTCATGTTTTTGCTTACCTCGGCAAAATGCTTGCCTATACTAAATGGAAAAATTACGGGGGGGGGGGGGATGGCTGAAATGAACATAATGAACCGATCAGAACTGATCTATGATAATTCATGCTTGTTATCCTTTGTGTGTTTGACCTATAACCTTACAATCGCGTGTCAAATTGCGTCCAAAGTTCGATTTGTTTCACATGTGTTATATATAGGCAATAGCGAGCTAGCGACCTATTTTGACCGAATTACGGTTGTTGAACTTTCAAAAGTCAATGGGACATGAGGGTTCCAATTAAAGAGCTAGTGTCAACGTACGTCGGGGTGGATGTGCTTTTCGTTTAAACAAATATTTGTTTGGGTAAAAGTCAGTAGGCCAACATGCTAGGCTGCTGGACTCTGACGATAGGGGTCGTCGTCCAATGAGACTATTCGGTGGTAAAAGTCAGTAGGCTAACATGTAAGGCTGCTGGACTCTGACGATAGGGGGCGTTGTCCAATGAGACTATTCGGTGGTAAAAGTCAGTAGGCTAACATGTTAGGCTGCTGGACTCTGACGATAGGGGGCGTTGTCCAATGAGACTATTCGGAGCCATATGCAAAATCCATAGATTGGGGACTTTACTCTCTCGCCGACATAGCGATATTGTGCTCCCATAAAATAAAAGAGCAGAAAATTGTTGCGACAAACTCTTACTAATAACTATATAGTAGCGAAATATGACTAGCGAGATAATTGTTTCCCCATAGATTGGCCATTGGCGGATGCAATCCTTTCAAATTTACCCCATAAATAAGCAACTCTGAAACTTAAATTACGTAACTTGACCTTCAGCCAATCAGACTCACAAATTTTAGACTTGGGTTTTATTACATGTGTATATTTCTTTTTGGTGCGGGTGCCAAACTAAACAGTAAGGCACTTGGATTTCCATTATTATTACGATTATCATTATCATTATTACTACTTTTATTATGATGATGATGATGAGTATAACAATGATGATGTTTTTTATTAGTATTATTGTTAACATTATCATTGTTATTTTAATTATTATTATAATTTTGTATTGTTATTGATTATTATCATTATTACTTTAAGTATTATCATTATTTTATCATTATGATTATTATTTTTATTATCGTTAATGATTATCATTGTATGTTATCATAATCAAAATACATTCTTATTGTTATTCAAGTCATCATTGCTGTTGATGTTGTTATTGCTTTTATTGTTACACAACCACTTTTGAATATTAATATTTTCTTTATTTCTCAAGACTCCTCTCACGGAGGCCGACATCATTGAGCAGCTACCCAACAAGGAACAGACCCTAGACATCATGGCATTCATGAAGTTACTCAGCACTCGAGGCAGCAAGCCTCTGGGAGACTTTGAGGTGCAGTACATGCATGGTGCTACCTATCAAAAGGCCTTGAAGAAGTAAGTTTCAGAGCTTTCTGTAATTTTAAGATTTGGTGAAAGACGAGATGTGCAGAATCTTCTACCATTGCACTCATGATCATTCACTATTTGTGTAATATTAGGCGGCGAGGTGCCGGTATACAGTACGTTAAATCGTTTCTAGTTCTAATTTGTTATCATTTTGAAAATGTCTCCTCCTTTGTTATTCCTGCTTGTTCACTACATTAAGGGGGATAATTGTCCTCGGGGGTTATTGTCCTAGAACCGTCACAGAGCTGCCAATTCCTGTTTCATTGATCGCAACTATAAAAATGTAAAGCTTTCCTATTTTTAAACAGATTTGGCTAAAGACTTTCACTGATCGGTTACTTTCATTGTTCTGATCTAATAAAAAACAAACTAATTATCATCAGGGTTGCCTTCCCATTGAGTCAATAGAGTACAAATATATATCCATTAATGTATATTCTTATTCCCCCTTTCCCCTCTCCCTCTCCATCTCTCTCTCTCTCTCTCTCTCATTCTCTCCCCTAGATTCCGAGCTGAACTCAAACGCATTGGAGACATAATCGACAAACGGAATGAGACAAGAGAAGAGAAGTATCTTTGGCTTCATCCACGCGAAGTGCCTAACTCTATCACAATCTAGCTCCTAAATGTCAAGAGAGAAAATACATCTAATGGCTATTGACTTTGAGTAAAAATAGAATAAAGTTCGTTGTGGATGACCATGTTGTTAGTCAATCTTTTAATGGTTATGGATTAATCTTTTGAAGATACACATGTACACAGAATAGAGACTTCGTGAAACAAAAGTTTGCGATTTTCTGCTTGCGTAAATGTTAGATAATGTCTATATATATATATATATATATATGTTAAGAAAATTCTAACTTTTGAACATTTTGTTTTTCAAGTCATAACCTTTAGTTAAAACAAACGTTGTGTTCCTTGATTCTACATGTATTTACATCGTTCTTTGATATTCTGTGTCATGTCATGTTTTTATATCTACATGTAGTAAGCTAAGAATTTGTGTTTCCACGAGGTTTTCATGTTTGTACTCATTCTTATATATTATGTGTCATGGCCATGTTTGTATATCTAGTACGCTAAGAGTTTGTGTTTCCACGAGGTTTTCCTGTATGCACTCATTCTTGCTAGGCCATGGAAAATAGAATAACATCTTTTGAAATGTGGATTTATAGAAGAATGATGAAAATATCCTGGAAACGAATGAAAACCAACAAAGAGATATTGCACATGCCAGGGTGTAAACAAATTGCACTAGTAGGATTAATTAAGGAAAACAAATCAATACTTTGGTCATGTTAAAAGGCACTAAAGCCTCTTAAAGGTACTATGTCCCTTTTGCAGCCAACCTCAAATGCTGTAGAACTTTGCAGGAATTATGAATATGTCATGTATGTCCTATCTGTGAAATTTAAACGTTAGCAGTGTCCTCATATTCAAATTATGCAAGGAAACCCGTTTACTTGCTAGACTTCACTGTCAGACACTGTTGAGTGACTGACTGGCTTTTTCTTCTTCTTTGGTAATAACATACATGAAAAGAGTTGTAAATGGTACATTAGCATTTGTCTACATCAATAACCCACTTCTTGTGATGGCCAAGATTAAACTGATTGAATCTTTGCCCAGCATAAAACGTATGACCATTCGGTACAATTGTCTGAAAATCAAGACTATTACTTTTGGGCTCTATAGCCCTAAAGTCGATTTGACAACTAATAGTTGTTATTTTCCCAATTGAAGACATTTTCAAGCCCCACCTTTTTTAGGGAAGTTCTAAATTAGTATTATCTTTGAAATGCAGTTGGAATTTAACTTTTTCATTTTTTGGCCTGCAAAGGGGACATAGTACCTTTAAAGGAAGTATTTTGGAAGGAAGAGTGGAAGGAAGTAGACTGAGAGGGAGACCCAGAATCAACTGGGAAGAGAATGTCAAGAACTGGAGTGGACTAAAACTGCAAGAGTGCACCAGAATGGCAGAAGATAGGGTGAAATGGAGAGATGTTGCAATCAACCTCCGAACTGGGAGAAAATACTTAGATAGATAGACTCATTCTTTATATTTTGTGTCATGGTCTTGTTTTTATATCTGGTATGCTAAACAAATTATTTCCACGGGGATTTGCATGTATGTATTCATTCTTTTATATTCTGTGTCATGATCATGTTTTTATATTAAGTATGCTAAGAATTTTTGTTTCCACGGGGAATTTATGTTAATCATGTACTACTTGTGGTTTCTGGAATGGTTTTTGTTATGCCAGTTTGCATGTTATATCATTCTAGTTGAGGTTGGATCAATTCAACTATTTTCTCTATACGACTCGACATGTACAATGTTATTTGTATGTTTTTGTTTAAAGGGACGTGTAGGATTTATAGTAAAAGTAGCGTTTATTTTAGATGGGTGTCTGTATGATATCTTTAATCATTTAAATACTCATTATTGCTCAGCTGTCCTTTTTCTGCAATGTGTATGTTTTTAATTGGTGTATTTTCATTCACAAAATATGGTGTGATATGTTGATCATGCATATTCCCTTGTGTTTACGTACATTTGTTATGTCCTTGCTTTAATGTGTTCACCTTTCTGCATTAATCATGTTACATACATGTAATTTAACTACAAGACTTTTATACACTACTCGTGTTAAACTCTGTAAAACAGCATTGTTATGCTAACAACGCTGAGTAGGGCCATCCCTCCGTTTTCCTTTTTAAGAAGTGTGTCTTTATGATTGTAAATTTATATTTGTTGATTTTTTTTTTTTTAATTCACGGAAAATAAATACAATACAATAGTTTAAATACAGGACAGTATATAAATATATATAGGGCCCAGGAGTTCCGTGTGCCAGAATTTAAACACTTGAAAGGAATCAAAAACAAGCTGTCCGTTCAACAGAGAACTGAAGAAAAGAAGAGATTAGAAGTATAAAGTTGAACAAAGTTTATTAACTGAAATACAATAACAGCTGCTGCCATCGGCATTCAAATGCAAGTATAGGGTAAATATGGTTGATGCAAAGATAATGAATCATTGGCGAAATTACAGCAACGTGTACCCATGTACCAATATCTGAGCTCAGTATAACATTGTCATAACAGGTTGAGTACTCAATTAAATGCTGCAAATTATAGCAGAGTAAAAATTACCGATCAAGTATTGCCGGTTTTAATGGTTTACTGTTCATTCATTCCGAAGAAATTAATGTCTCGTATAAGTACATAAACATGTTGCGTTCGGATCCAGAGGAGGCGTCACGCGATTTGCAGATGTGGCCGACTGGTCAATTGACAATGAAAAAGATATATTCACATGAACATGTATATAAATGATGATAGTCGACTTTAACAATAATTAAAATAATTAGAAAACAAGCTGCTGCATGCATTTTTCGAAACTTTTCACATGGTGGGCCGTGAATACAGGTATTCCTCTTGCGTACAACAAATTATTTGAAAGTTCAAAAGTACAGAGAGATAATTCTATTATTAGTCATGGCTCTTTAGTAATAGGAGTAAGTTTTTTTTGACTTTTTTCACCCATCATCTCATAAAAGATAGGCCTACGTCAACACCTCTTCTTTATTGTTGATTTTTGCCCCCAAAATCGCGCGAAAAATCGTAGACTAATTTATCGTACGGCGCCCGGGGCAAATGTAATCCAGGCATTACTAGACCTAGTCCAGAATCTGCACGGTCCATTATAATTTCCCTACACACTTGATTCAAGCCGTCGAAGATGGTGTTATCAACAAACTCATAATTGATCACGAAAATGATCACGCCATCATCGGCTGGTAGCAAGTAAGTAGGGAGAGGTAGCGTTGGTGTGGTGGAGATCAAAATTAAATAGGCCAGAATGTGGACTATACTAGACCGGGCGCGTCTTATTTTTTCGTACCACGGCGAAGGAAACCAACGCATGCGCACGTGGAATCCGGTAGGGTGGTTAATAGGGTGATAGTAATTATACAAATCAGTCTTTCATCAACTCATCATTAGCTCAATCGGTAAAGACAGCGTGATACTAATAGAACTTAGCAGTTGACGTGAGGGTTCAAATCTCAGTTTATTTAGTTTTTTTTGCCTTTATAAATAGTGAGGCAAAGCAATCAATAATCAAAGTCCAATTGTTTGTGACCTCTTTGCAAGCTTTCCTAGCTTGTTCTGTATGAAAATGAGTTCATACTGGAATCTGGGCTCGCCGTGGTACGAAAAAATAAGACGCGCCCGGGCACTGTTCTTCGCTCAATACGGCCATTGCGCATTTACGAGCAATTACTGCTCGTAAATGCGCAATGGCCTTACTGAGCATTTACAGAGCAGTGAATCTCAAACGACCGCACCGAAAAGGGGGATAGTCCAGCGTTGGATCCAGGGGGGGGGGGGGGGGGGTCCGCCCCCCCCCCCCCCCTGGGAAAAAAAACGTGTAAAAACACGTGATTTGTAGATTTTTTGGGGGGATGGTATGCAAATTTTCGAGGGCCAAAAAAAAAAAAAATGCTCACTCCCCCCCCCCCCTCCCCTCCCCCTTCCCTCCCCCTTCGGAGCAATAGTCGGCGGAGCATCTGTCGGCGGAGCAATTGTCTGCGGAGCAAATGTCGTCGGAGCAAATGTCGCGGAGCAAATGTCGCGGAGCAATTGTCGCGTTTTGCGGAGTAAATGTCGGCGGAGCAATCGTCGGCGGAGCATGTGTCATGGAACCGATTCATCACCCAATTCATCAATTTCACACTGGGGTGATCGCCCAGGGGATAATAGTCCTTGAACCCTTTGTGATGCAGTACAGTTGAATGACGGATACTTCATATAACCCGTTCCTTCCGGGAACCTGGTATACCAGGCTCCCGTGGAGCTTACAGACGGGAACCTGGTATACCAGGTTCCCATAATAGGCAGGTAGATGACGTCTTTACAAGCCTAAAATTGCCTTTCCCTGCCATTAATTCACTAAACTAGTGGATTTGAGGGTTTATCCAAAGTATATGCTATCATTATCCATTACTCCTGTTTTGTTTACTTTAATATTATTCATTATAATTGTACTTTTTCATAAGCATGTCAAGTTTTCTCTCACATGAAATTCGTACAGCAGCGTATTGGAGCTCCGCGATGTCTGTCCCGCATATATTGACTTTCGCTGAGACCTTCCATGCACAGAATACCAATACTGCTGGTATTTCAATTGGGAGCAGCGCAAAGCCAAAGCCTATAACGGCACGCGGCACGCGCGGAACAACGCACTTCACTGCACATGAAAGGAAAATCCAAAGGTCAGCTCTCTATTGTCAACAACAACAAGCAGTATTATAAGTCTAAAGCAAGATCGCGAGGTTGTACTCGATTTAGTCTCCGAAAACGAGTTTTGATCAGGTGTATGTTGGATTTATTATTATGATATTTTGTATCACCGACCCCCCCCCCCCCCCCCCCCGCTCAAAGCTCAGATTTATTATTTAGTTTGTCTCTTTTTTTCTTGTTTATATTTTCTGGCTAAAGTATGATGTCCGACGTATAGTAACGTCAATATAGCATAATAAACATTTTTGTATAGCAGTTTGATGCAACAGAGATTTACATTCAAAAGTTTTACTTTTATAAGTATTGGACAATAATATTTTTCTCATTTCGACTTTATCAGCCGCTCACTCTCTATAGCGTTCCCTATACTAAGGTATATGTGAGAGGGGGGAGGTATATGTGAGAGGAGATATAAATTATTTGAGAAAGAGGGGGAGATAGAAAGTTATCTCCGATCCCCCCCCCCCCCAGCTCTGATTGTTTTTCTTTTGTGTACTTCTCTTTTTTTTGTTGATTATATCTTTTCGCTAAAGTATATTGTCTGACGTATAACATCAGGGATATGTTATAATAATTAATCTCAAGGAAGGGATGATGCCGGCATGCAAGTAAATGGCGGAATAGTAGACAACATTATGAAAGATGAAGATGGAAAACGACGTAGAAAGAGAGAGAGAGAGAGAGAGAGAGAGAGATACAGCGAGAGGGAGAGAGAGAGGGGAGGGTGGGCGGGGGCAGGATAGATAGAAAGGTTGACGTAGTCTGTTCTGTATTTATTATTATGATATTTTTCTCACCGACTACCCCCTCCCCCCCCCCCACACACCTCAGATTTTTTCTTTAGTTTTTCTCTTTTTTGTTTGTTTATATCTTTTGGCTAGAGCACAATATCCGACGGATAATAGTACCGTCAACATAGCATAATAAAAAATTGTTTATATCAGTTTTATGCAACAGAGATTCACATTCAAAGTTTTTATTTTGTATAAATATTGTACAGTAATATTCTTCTCATTTTGAGATTATCAGCCGCTCGTTTTCTTTTTCGCTCCCTATAATAAATATAAGGTATAATAATGTACATCATCAGGGATAATTTTATGTTATAATAATTAAACTCAAGGAAGGGATGCTGCCGGCGTACAAGCAAATGGAGGAATAGATAACAATATGAAAGATGAAGATAGGAAACGACATTGACAGATAGACAGAGAGACAGGCATAGAGAGAGAGAGAGGGGGGGGGGGGAGAGAGAGAAAAAAATAGAGATAGAGGGGGGTGGAGATAGAAAGTTGGACGTAGTCTGTGCTGTATTTATTTTTATGATATTTGTCGCACCACCCCCCCCCCCCCCCTAGATCAGATAAATTATATTATTTAGTTTGTCTCTTTTCTGTTTGTTTATATCTTTTGGCTAAAGTATAATGTCCGACGAATAATAGTATCGTCAATATAGCATACTAAATGATTATATCAGTTTAATGCAACAGAGATTTACATTCAAAAGTTTTACTTTGTATAATTATTATTCAGTAATATTCTTCTCATTTCGACATTATCAGCTGCTCGTTTTCTATTTCGTTTCCCATAATAAATATAAGGTATAATGAGTACATAATCAGATATCAATCACAGGGAAGGAATGCTGCCGGCCTACAAGCAAATGGAGGAATATAAAACAATATACAAGATGAAGATGGAAAACGACATTGACAGATAGACAGACAGACAGACAGACAGAGAGCGGGAGAGAGAGAGGGGGGGCGGGAGAGAGAGAAAATTGGACGTAGTCTGTACTGTATACATTTTTATGATATTTTTTTCTCCGATCTCCCCCCCCCCCCCCCCCCTTCAGCTCCGATTTGTTTTCCTTTAGTTTTAGAAGAACAATGTCCGACGTATAATAGTACCGTCAATATAGCATAATAAACTTTTTTTTAAATATCAATTTGATGCAACAGATATTTACATTCAAAAGGGTAACTTTGTATAATTATTGTACAGTAATATTCTTCTCATTTCGACATTACCAGCCGCTCCTTTTCTATTTCGTTCCCTATATACAAAATATAAGGTATATGTGTACATCATCAGGATTATGTTATAATAATTTATCTCAAAGAAGGAATGGTGCCGGCATACAAGCAAATGGCGGAACAACATTGGCAGATAGACTGAGAGACAGACGGAGAGAGAAGGAGAAAGGGGAGAGAGAGAGAAAGAGAGAGAGGAAAGAGAGAGGGAGAGAGACACATAAAGAGAGAGAAAAAGAGAGAGAAAAAGAGAGAGAAACAATCATTTCTCATCATCTTTTTGTCTGTTGCATTTTAGCATATCACATATTCTTGTTCATTCCTTTATCTTGTATGATTGATATTATCTTTGAATGATTGCAAAAACAACAAGACCCCACTCCCCAAAAAACACTCACAAACAAAAACGGGGTTATACATGTAGGATCATCAAAGCTGTAAGCCAGGTCATTGTCATTATAGTTTATAACCATGACAACAACCTTTACATCCGTCAACGTTCTTTGTTCCTCTTACGTAACTAAGCTGTGGGATCATGGGCCAAAGACAAAGATATAGCTTTCACATATTCTATATAGGTCCCAAATACTTGCAGACATTTCTGTGTCATTTGTATTTGTATGTACTTTGTCAATACATACTTACAAACTATAATTGTCAAAATTTGCCAATATATTCATACATATTGATATTATATAGCGCCTTTACATAAAACATGATCAAAGCGCTTTACATCAATAAATAAAACAGAATAATTATTTTGCTCTCCAGGCAATACTTCCGAACTATTTCGTTTCCCCTATATCATCTTCCGCTCTAGAATCCTATCTTGTTTATATTGTGATACGTACGTAGACGTATCACCTTTTGATTTCGTCAATATTTTTGAAAATTTGAGCTTGTTTAGTAAATTAATAGTTTAATCATATAACAATTCTCTATCGAATACCTATTTACAACCCAAAAATCATCATCATCATCAATATTGTCATTATCGTATTTATGAATATTATCATTATCATCATCGGCACACTTTCATGATACAAAGATAGCTTCGTATCACCTAATTCGTCAAAGTGACGAATTAAAGTCTAGTATTTATTTTGTGTCTGTAAAGAAGAAATTCGCAAGATATCTCAAGAATGGCTGAAGCAATTCTCATGAAACTCTTTTCCTGAAGATAGATCTTAGTCCAACTTAGAACTGCGTGACTTTTCACTGACGCCAAGGCATCGTGACGTCATCATGACGTCATTATGTAAAACATCATTAATGGTCGTAGCTCAGCCATGCAATATCGATTTCAATTCAAATTTGGTATCAATCATGCTCAGGTCATGGGTCAGACATTTAGCCCACGTAAATGAGCCTGCCCCTTCTAACGTGCGCGTACACGTGCGTCAAAAAGAAATTAGAAAACAAAATGCCCAAAACTCCAAACAAAGTAATTTTGCATACGTTTCAGACAATTTTAAGCTTTTCAAAAATTTCCGCGCGTGCAGGTCGGCGCGCGCGTATTTGAGTTTGTAACGCACGCGGATCGAATGTTTTCCCTTTTTTGCTCGTTTTGGATTAACGATACTTTTATTAACAATCCCTGTAAATTTCAGTCATTTTTTAGTCAAATTGATGTAATATGCGCGCGTCAAACATAACAACACGCGCATGCGCACATTTTCCAAAAATAAAAAAAAACATGCCTATGTTTAATGGGCCATAACTTCTTTAAATGATCGGATACCCCAGTTGTTTTATTATATGTGGATAGAGTATGAGTTTTTTTGCTGTTTGGCTTCAAAAGGGTCCCAATTGGCCAAAAATGATGGGGTTCAAATTTTCGGACCCCTCTTTCATTTCCTGGGGGGGTCCATATTGGGCGCCAAAATGGCATATATAAATCGCAATAGGGAAATTTGATGTCTTCAGGAAAATCTAAACCCCATCAATTTATGATAGCTTGGACCCCAATGAATCCCAAAATGCAAAAAATAAAAATCAACTTTGGCATAAAAATCCTACGGGAGCTGTTTCAGTGACATACCATACCACACTATATGCCCTCCTTGTCTCACTGTGCAGACACTGTTACGCACATCGACTGGCAAGGATTTGTGTCTGCAAGCTATCAGGACATCTGCTTATCATATTTGTGGACTTTGCCCATATTTTCACAAAGAAGGCCTATGCCGAATACTGGTGGGTGTTATTTCCTGTTATTTTGAACTCTCATGATCTTTCTTTCCTCATCCGGAAGCAGAGGCCACCTCAGATGGACTTGTAATCAACAGAGTCTATAAAAGTACTAGAGAGCTATTGCAAATGTATACATTATATGTGTTATATAGAGAGAGACATAGGCGCCGGAAGTGGGGGGGGGGGGCAGGGGGGTAGTTGCCCCCCAACCCAAAAAGTGTGGGGGGGGGGCAAAACGCATTTTTGCCCCCCCCAAAAAAAAAAAAAAAAAGCAGTAAAGGAGTAAACATGGTTTGTATTTTTAACCCAAAAGAACATAACAATAATAAAAACCTGAATTAAATCACATGTACAATCACCGTACTCAAACAAAAGCAATACAAAAATAGGGAGAGCACAGAATGAGAAAATGACACACTGAGTGTCAAATTTGAAAGAACATACAATTTAAATGACAAAGTCATTTTTGTTTATCAAAATCGGTTCAGAAACGACTAAAATATCCTTAAATATAGCGATTTGTAATATTTGTGTACCACCTAAAATATTCGATAATTTGAAAAAGGCGTTGAAAATACGAAACAGCGCCTTTTACGTTGTATTTCAGCCAATGCGAATTGAAAAATAATTAATTAATTAACGGTCACTGTATTTCTTTGAAAGTGGAGCTGAATTGGAATGATTGGCTAAATTTTACACATTTTGGGTCTAAAATTACCTTCATAGCAATTTTAGGTCCCAAAAGGGCACTAGAAATGTCATAGATAAGAATAAGAGCAATAAGCATGCACTTTAAAGCCATTTGCGGTCTGAAAACAGAACTCAACTATCCCATTAAACATGAAAACTGATATATTACTGAGTTTGAGAAGTTCAGACACTGGGATAATTTTCAATTTAAAAAAAAAGGTGGAAGACTGGGACTACGAAGTTACTCTTTTTTATCAGTCGTATTGCACGTTTTTGTAAAATATATAGTTTATCAATATAGATTGGTGGGTATAAAATATCTGAGTTTGGATATAACACCTATACTTCTTGAAAGCTTAGAACATATGTTAGCAATGTGATACTTCTTTTTTGCTAATCGGATTTCCCGACACCATTATTTTGCTCGTTAAAATTAAAATATTTAATTTCAATCGATTTCAATTGATTTCGTAATCAACGACAATGCACTTTCAACCGGATTTCGTTTATCTTTATTCGAATCTCTCCCAAATTCTAATATGTAGTAGCTGAGTTTCTGATCTAAGTTCCAAATACAACTTATTTTCTTTCTTGATGACGGGATCATGAAGGAATTTTAGTCAAACACAATGGGTCAAAATCAAATTTCCCTTTCATTCCTTCTTTTTTTACCATCCTGGCCTCGATGATTGCTAAGCTCCTTTCCCTTCCGAATACTATCTTCAGCTATCTACAGTTCCATGCATTACTTGAAGAAAAAAAAATCAATACTCCCTGCCTCTCATTCTTTCCCTTTCCTATATTATTACCTGTTAATTCAACTCTGGTCTAATCCACATACTTATACAGTGACAGTATATATCCATTCGATATTTAAAGATTTTATTATCAAGCAACTTGCGAATCTCACGTCGACAACTAAAAATGATCGCTAATGTATTCCCACATTTATTTTGACTTTTCATTTACGACAGGACATCGTGACGTCAAACACTATTCACTTTTTATTATTCAGGCATGTGCTCTTATTTATCAATTACATTTTCATTTCTTCGAATAAGATAAAATCGTCAAAATGCGTTCTTCATGATGTAAATTAGAGTCAAAGGTGTAACTGGTTACTGCACAGGGTCAATTGTCATATATCGTCACAATCTATCTTCCCTAGATCCATGATGATCAAGGAGACACAATTCAATCTTGACATATGGATAGATCATAATAGGAGAATCATTTTATAAAATAATATATCGTGTAATGCATTATTCGTTATGTAAACCATTATCATACGTATCACCTAAATCGTCTGAGTGACGAATTAAAGTCTAGTTTATTGTGTATTTGTCCTTGTCTCCCTCTCCATTATTCTTCTGTTTTTGAAAGAGAAAGTTTCATTCTTTCTCTCCTTTCTCTTATAATGTTATCCACCTACTTCTAGATGACCCTTTTGTGGTAAAGTTTAATGTCCGATGTATATTATTTCCGTCGATATAATGAACGTTTCATTTTATTTTGATGCAACAGAGATTTACATTTAAAATCAAAACTTTTACTTTCTATAATTTGTGTACAGTAATATTTATTTTGACATTATCAGCCGCTCGTTCTCTATTTTTGTTCCCGAGTATTCAAGATGTATGTTTTCATCATCATGGATATGTTATCATAATTTATCTCAAAGAAGGAATGATGCCGGCATACAAGCAAATGGCGGAACAACATTGACAGATAGAGAGAGAGAGAGAGGGAGAGAGAGGGAGAGAGAGAGAGGGAGATAGAAAGTTGGACGTAGTCTGTACTGTATTTATTAGTATGCTAGTTGTCTATCTGATCAACCCCCCCCCCCCCCTCTGTTCAAAATGTTTCTTTAGTTCTTTAAACAAAACAAAAAAATCGCTAAAGTATAATGTCCGACCAGGAGTTGTTTCCTTCGTCCGACGTATATTAGTTCTGTCAAAAAAGATTGTTTCATATTATTTTTTTGCAAAAGAGATGTTTTTATATCCAAACTCTTACTTTTTTAATTATTGTAGAGTAATATTCTTCTCATTTCGATATCAGCCGTTAGTTCCGTTTTTTTCTTCTTCATTTTAAAAATATTGTATAATAATTTTTCTCAAAATCGGAAGGAACATTTTCGGTATAAAAACAAATAACGGAACAGAAAGCAAAGAAAGACGGAAACTGGCGTTGAGAGAACGAGCGATCAAGAGAGAGAGAAGCAAACATTTCCCCCATCATCTTTTTGTCTGTGACATTTTATTTACATCCTCTTGTTTATTCCTTTATATTTCCATGATTGTAAAATATTTTAGATAGGGTAAAATCTGGCTATGCGTTATATGATTAGCAATTCTTATTTATATGTCGAAACGTGCTTTCGGAAATCGCGGAACAGAAAACAGTATGAGAGAGATGAAGTATAATGAATGGTTTTTATAGAGTGAGAGAGAGAGAGAGAGAGAGACGGACAAGACAGAGAGAAAGAGAGAGAGAGAGAAAGTTGGGCGCATCGTTATATAGTCTGTACTGTATTTATTAGTATGCTATTTTGGCTCTCCTTCCACCCCCCCCCCCCCCGTTCTTGATTCTTCTTGAGTTTCATTTGATCATGTTTATATATTTTCGCTACAGTATAATGTCCGACGTAAATTATAACAGTCAATTTTGGCTGATAAACTATTTCAATTAAATTTGATGCAACAGAAACTTCCATTGAAATAGTTTACTTTTTATAAACTGTGTATTTTCTCATAAAATCGAGTATCAAAATAAAAAGAGATAAATAAGAATAATAGGAAGAAGAAGAAAAAGAAGAAGAGGAAGGAGGAGGAATAAGAGTGACAAGGAAAAAAAAGATACGGAGGAGAAAGAAGAAGAACAAAACAAGTAGGTAGAAGAGGAAAAAAAGATAACGAAGAAAAAAACCTACCGTACGGAAGAGCTGAAAGAACTTATGCAAGGGTCACTCTGTGGCCTGGACCCACCCTCCTCAGGTCATCACCTTTCTTCACCTGAGCCAATTATTTGTAACCTCAGGGTTTCACCATCACTTCATGTGCTTTACAAAAAACAAAGGCAAAGCATCACTCTTATCAGCAAATGTGTTAGTCCAGGCTTCACCCTTTGAATTATTTGCATAGGTGATGCTTCACTTTTGTCAGTTTTACATAGGTGAGGCTTCACTTGTGTCAGTTTTCCATAGGTGAGGCTTCACTTTTGTAAGTTTTCGGCCGGTCTGAAGCTTCACCACTGTTTCACCATACTGGCCATTTGCATAGTTCAAACATTGAAATCTCGCGAAAATATAGGCTAAGTTTTATGCACAGATTTCGTTAATAATCAATCGTAAAACAGGGTCGGAGTAGTACCGTCTCAAAATGATCGGAAAACTCTGAACTTTCTATTTTTTTTCAACTCACCTCGCAAAAACTTGGGGCCAAAACTTGGCACGATCTGCGCTGCGCATGCTGGGTACAATACCGACAGCTCGTAGGCTACTAGTCTCGTTTCCAGACTTGAGGCTGGCCTTTCAGGCACGTATACTGCGAATACTCACGCAACTAGTTATGTGTAGGAGACTAGTAGACTACTCGAAAACGATCTCGTGAAATCTCGAAATCAGTTTCGCTGGAGAAAAGTTCGGTGACCTCAGGACGATCACTCTGCGAGTGCATGGGTGACCGGAATAAAAATTAAATAGTTGTTTTGAAACGCACGATTTCGACATGATTTCGACATATTTTCGACGCGACCGGTAGTGGCTTCGATGTCACATCACCTGAACAAACAAGGCGACCGATTGGATTCGATGTCACATCACCAGAAAAAACAAATTACTCGTCAAAGCTTCACACATTTCATCAATTTGTATAGTAAAGCTTCACCCAATGAAGAAAAACGAACGTTAGGACTTCACTACAACAACAAATAGGTCAGGGTCAGGCTTAGGCGTCGAGTCGACGTCGATATTTGGCGACCTCTGAGGAGGGTGGGTCCAGGCCACAGAGTGACCCTTGCATTAGAGGTTTGGAGCACGGCAGATTGCCAAATGATCTGCGCATGCGCTAAGTTCCTGCTCGTCGAAGCGACTGGCCAGGCTTTAGGTCGCTTCATCACACACGCATTGTTCCGCGCGCTGAACAGTCGCACGGTACGGCAGCGAAGGAGTCGATTTTTCGATTTTTAATCTCGTTTGTGGGGTGGCTATCAGTGTCTTTCCTTCGTCGGCTTTCGTTCGTATTCATGACATTATCGCGTTTAAATAACAAATTCTATTTAACATATTGAGGACATTTTTACCAACATGTGGAACCTATTTTCGAAGAAGAATTTCACCGTCTACGTGAAAACGGGTGACCGTCTGGGGATGGGCACCGACGATACAATCTCGGTCGTCCTCCAAGATGAGAACGGGCTCAGGTCCGGCAAGTGCCAACTCGACAACCTCCTGAGCAACGACTTCGAGTCCGGCCGGCTAGATAGCTTCCAGATTGCGATTGAGGATGGGAATTTTGAGGACCCTGTCTATCTGGAGCTCCATCGGGACAAGTTTGGTTTCCACGATGACGAGTGGTACTGTGAATTCGTCAGGGTGCTGAGCGAGAAGACCAATCAAGTCCACATGTTCCCAATTCATAGATGGGTTCGTGCTGGATGCCCGATTAAGGTGAAGGAGGACGACGCGGTGCTCCCTCAGGACGACGAAAACGTGATCCAACGACAGGAAGAGCTCCAAAGGAAGCGAGACATGTATGTTCCCGTTTTCAAAGAGGCAACGGGAACGATCATGGTAAGCGTTTTCTCTCTTTTCCTTTCAAGTTATATTCTTGTTTGGGGAGTAGGGAGGGGGGAGTCGAAAAATCTCCGGAAGACAAATGACGGGGGAGGGTGATATCACAACCACGGCCACAACAAATCCTTGCACCCCCTCGTCTTCTTTTGAAACCCAAGTGGTAAACACGAATCTACACTAAAGTATGCTCCCTTTACACATTTTAGCACCTACAAAAATATGATGATCTTAACCACATTTTCTAAGTTGTGCACCTTTAAGAAAATCCGGATCCACCCATGTTTAAGGTGCTCTAAATCTTAAATTTGAAACGGGGCAAAAGAATTGTTTATGGCGCACACTTTGTTTCTATGTGCATGCACATGCATGATTCATTTGTTAAAGTGTCGCGGGTGAGTTGTCCCGCCCTCCTTATGACATAGGTAGGCCAAAATAATTTGGGTGTTCTCGATTGCTTTTCTGAAGTATATGGGACGGGCGGGCGGATTTTTTTTCTTCAATATAAAAATAAAATAAATCATTGGGATGTCAAGCATCTAAACAAAGGAAGTCGATAAACCACTTTAGTATGGTCAAAGACTAGTTTAATATCATCTTTTCTAACATATGTACAATGAATATCAAAACCGACACAGAAAGTATTTTGGCTTTAAAATACAGCACCTTTTAAAAATGAGTTTAAGAACTACCAGAACCTGATTTGAATGAATGGCATGTTGACATAGAAAAATAAAAATGGCAAGTTAATAAATACAGAATTGCGTACTTAAAGGGAGTGGATCGCCAGTTTCCATGTGCAGAAGGCCATAATTCGCTGACACCAGACTTGGTGGAAATACCATTAATGGGGGTACAATTTTGCACACAGCAAACCCATAGTCCAGTCAAGAATTACCCCCAATCTCTGGGAGAGCTCGAGAGTCTTCGGCAAATCAAAGCATTACATAAGGTCCAATGGTCATAAAACTGAAGGCTAACCCTGGTGATTGACAACACCTGTTATTGGGTAAACACCCGAACGGTGTCGAATTCCCCATGAGAGCTGACTACTCAGTGACTTTAAAAGACCAAACTGGCAACGGGACGCATTTTGATCCTTGCAAAAAGCATACAATGGAATGTCAGGCGTTTAAAATTGCTCCAATTTTGTTTTGTTTATAAGATCGGGCCGAAAATGACAAGCGGGCGATCGAGGACAAGCAAATGATTTGTTTTGGCCCAATGAACAGTGAGACCAGGGGCGTCCCTTGTTTTTGAGAGGGAGGGAGTGTATCCGTTGCATTTTGTCGTCAAATTACGTTCGTTGTCTTTTAATTGTAACTGTCAAATATGTTTACTTTTCTGACAAACTAAACACAAGTAAACTAATGACCGCATTGGTTCATGCTCTAAATTTTCCGCAAAGCTATTTCTGACTCGCAGTCCAATCGATCAAAATGCTCTGAATTGCGATCCCCCTGGTAAACGTTGCTTTATGAACGTTCAAAATCAATAAGGAAACTAATTCGAACCAGAGAAAGAGGAAGAGAAAGAGAGAGAGAGAGAGAGAGAGAAATAGAGAGAGAAAAAAAATCATGTAAAATGGCATTGAATTCAGCTTCTGCAAATATTACAGAACGTGTCTACTGGCCGAATGCTCTTTGTTTCTTGTCTTTACATTCTCTTCATTTTGGTTACTCTTTTAGAAGTCACATCTGATTTTCCTTTTCTATACTTACCACTGCAATACATATCCTGCCAATTTGTTCGGGTAGATGAAGGAATATAATCAATTCATTTCCGTTGAAGCAGAAGCAAAGCCAAGGTGAATCTAAACTTTGACCCAGAATGCAAAGCTATTTCTAAAGATGCAACGCGTGAGAAAACGAGCCAATGGCTGATTTAAGATTAAAAAACTTTCCTATTTTTAATCGGTTTGAGCTCAAACTTTCACTTACCTTTTCTCTTTCATTTTTCTGGTTAAATAAACAAAAACTTGATATTAGGGTGGACCTCCCCTTTAGGAATCGTAGTTTTAGTTCTGTGGCCCTCATGCAGTCCCCATTGTTATTAAATAACCGCGCCATTGTCAAAATGACATTGCGACGTTTAAAAGGAACAAAAAACGTTTAAAAATTAAAAAAAATACAAACAAAAAAACGTAATGGATGACCAAAAAAGATGACCTTACCCCCCCCCCCGCTTATACAGCGGCTAGCTGAGAAGTTGCGAAGTTTTTGGGACCCCCCCCCCCCCCCCAAAGAAAAGAAAAAATGCCCTCTTACCCCTCCCCCCCCCCCCCCCTTAAATTATATCGTGATTGTATAACATGATAAACTGATACGTGCAGTAGAAATGAAAGTAGAGCACAATTTTTTTTGGGGGGGTCCATGATTTCATGACAAATTTCGCAACGACTCAGCTAGCCGCTGAATAAGCGGGGGCGGGGGGGGGGGGGGGGGGGGGGGGGGGGTAAGAGCACTTTTTCTCCCGAAATTTGTAAAATTGGCCGATCGATATTTCGTTTCGTTATTAAAACAAACAAAATGAGGGGGGGGGGGGTTCGACCCCCAAACGTTTTTCCAAACGAATTAAAAGAAATTCCCAGGGTTTTAGTTTTCTTTCAATCTCATCTTTTCATTCGTATCAATCTTCTTAGCTATTGCTTTTGCCGGCACATATTTTTCTTTTACCCGACGATCAATTTTCATGTCTGCTATTTGAATAATAAACATCAGCCTTTGAAATCAGGTCTTTGAGAAGGTGGAAGGGGGGGTAGGGGAGTAGGTGAGTGTCCTTGAGGCTTGAGGGCTCGATGTTTATCCAAAAGACTAATCCTTTATTATATAACAGGATATCTTAATTCCACTCCTGTAAACATGATAAATGTAGTCAATACGAGAGACCCAGATGAATTTGAACCCGCATACCAATATCATAAAATACTGGAATACAGACATACAATAATCATTCCATGCTAATTATAAAATTCCATAAAATTTGTCTCACGTCTAGATTATTGGCTCGTCTCTCGCCAAGTATGTGAATCTCTTTACTCAACAGATATTAGACCTGCTATCAAATGTGACCATGATGCGGTCTCTCTGAAAGTAAAAACTTCAGAGGAAATACGTGGGAGAGGTTATTGGAAAATAAACAACCAATTGTTAAATGATGCAGTGTATAAAGAAAATATCTCGAATATAATTAGAAAGGTGAAATTGAATGATTCGTTATGTGCACAAATGAAAATGGGAAATTTGTAAAGTGAAAATTAAAGAATTTTCAATGAAATATTCAAAAGAAATTAGTAACAAGAAAAGAGTGATTTATGAAGATTTAGAAAAGAAATACCGTTCACTGCAAAAGGAAGTAAATAGGAACCCCACTGAAGAAAATATGCAAGAGTTAAAAGATGTTCAAAATCAGGTTGATAATTTTTTAATTGAAAAATGTAATGGAGCCTTCATCCGTTCCAGGAGAAAATGGTTCAGTAGAAGAAGGGGAAAATTAACCCGTTATTTCTTGCAGCTTGAAAAAAGAAATGGTATAAAAAAAAGGGAAATTTATTGAATAGAAAAGTCAGGAAAGAAATTTGTTAAACAGGAAAAGATATTTTTCGAAATTTATAATTATTACAAAGATTTGTATCGTATAAAAGGTAATACCGAAAAAGAAGAATATATTGACTATTTTGTTCGTAATGGTCAGTTGACACTTTAAAAGAAAATGAGGCACTAAGCTGTAAAGGTGACCTTATGGAAAAGGAATGTGCTGAAGCACTGTCTTCTATACATAATACAAGGCACCTGGAAGCGACGGCTTGAGTGTAGAGCTCTACAAATGTTTTTGGTCAGAAGTAAAATATCTAATAATAGATTGTTCGAACTACGGGTACGGTAAACAGTGTTTGTCACCAAGTCAAAGGCAAGCTGTTTTAACATTGTTGTTTAAAAAGGGAAATACAAGAATTCTAGACAATTGGAGACCTATATCCCTCTTAAACGTAGACTATAAATTATGTGCACAAGTTTTATCAAAACGATTACAAAATGTTACAGGTGGTATCATTTCCACAGATCAAACTGGCTTTATTAAAAAAAGGTCAGCAACAGAAAATATCAGACTGACTCAGGATGTTATTGATTATTGTTTAGATAAGAAGTGCCTTGTATTATTATGTTTCTAGATTTCAAAAAAGCAAACGATAGTGTTAGCCACTCATTTTTACTACGCGCTTTAAAGAAGTTTCAATTTAAGGAAGGTTTTATCAAATGGGTTCAAACTTTATAAAGTAATGCAAAGGGATATGTCAAAGTCTTTCTCTATTGAGCAAGGGGGTAAGACAGGGATGCCCATTGTCTCTTTACTTTGCGTTATTGTAGCAGAATTCTAGCATGTAAGATCCGACAAAACGAAGATATAAAAGGAATTGATTTATTAGGTACTGTATTGTCCGAATTAAAAGTGTCTCAATTCGCAGATGACACAACCATTTTTTTTAAATAGTTCAAAATAATTAAAGAAGGTTATGGAAGAGGTGAGCAATTTGGAGCAGTGGCAGGTCCTCAAGTAAATTGGGGCAAGACTAAAATAATGAAGATCAATACAGATTATGCGAATGGAGAATGTGGGGAAAGTAATGAACAACCAATACAATATTTGGGAATATATGTCGGGAAAAATAAAACGGAAAATGAACGTTTATTTTGGGATGACAAAATCGAAAAAAAAATCCAAAATATATTGAAAGACTGAAACAGAGAATATTAACGTGTTATGGTAAAGTGGTTGTTATTAAAGCCTTAATCGTTTCACAAATTGTCTATACGGCAACTGTAGTACCTGCTCCTATTTTTGTTATTAAATCATTGAATAAAAGTATATATGCTCTTCTTTGGAGTTCAAAAAGATAAAGAGTGAAAAGAAATGTCTGTATAAATAAACAGTTAGATGGTGGTCTTGATAGGGTAGACATTGAAGCAAAAAAAAATTCTTTGTATATATCTTTATAGATAAGCAAATTATTAGATTGAACAAACTTGTAGATGGAAATCATTATTTAGATATTGGATTGACAGGATTGGATTTTTTCCAGATATTTTACGATATAATTTGAATAAGAAATATATTAAAATGATGTGTATACAAAAAGGACTGTCAGAGTTTTATCAAAATCTTCTTGTTGCATGGTCAGAATTTAAATATCGAGGTCAGTTGATGTAACAGAAATAGAAGAGGAGATATTATGAAAAAACAGCCATATTAGATTTAAAAATTTTACATTATTGATTTCAAAGTGGTACGTAGCTGGAATTTCTAAAGTAAAGCACGTGATTACAAATGGTGTTTGGAAAGACTCGTTTATGTTAAATAGAAAAGTTGGTATTCATCAATTATTATTTGAGTTCGAATATGCAAAATTCAAGGAAGAAATGTTTCCCATGCTATTGGTTGAATAATTATACGTTCTACAGAATGTTGAATTAATTAGTAAACAAAACGATTCAAATTTAATTGAGGTAGCTACAGGAGATTTTGTTGAAATATCTAGTTTCAAGACGAAACATTATTATTTATCCCTCCTGAAACAAAAACTTAAAAAACCAAATGTTACACATTACTGGAAATATTACTTGAACTTACCTGTTTCTTTTAAATGGCAGAATGTATTCAATTTCAAATTTCAACAAATAGGAAATAATATGATAAAGCAAGTTAATTTTAAAATATTGCATAACATATTTCCATCAATACATAATTTATGCAGATGGCGTATAATGAAAAATGACCAGTGTGATATATGTAAAGAAACGGAAAATACTTTTTATGTCTTGTTAAAATGTAACAAGGTTAGAGTTTTGGGGAAATTATTGAAAATTTATATTATAATTACTTTCATAAACAAATAAAAGTTAATGAAAAAGCATTAGTTATAGTTATTTTATTTAAAAAAAGGGGAAAATTTGTGATAAACTTCTTGTTAATTTTAGGAAAATACATAATATACATAACGTATATTAAACTTCGGTGTGATGGAAAAGAGTACAATAGTAAAAGTCTGTTCATTGATTTTAAATTAAAACTACGATATTACCTTAGCAAATAAACAAAGTTTTTTATTGACGAAACACAAAGAAATTTTTCAAGAAATGTTAAGGTTATAACTATTTATTTAAATACTTTTTTTTTTTGTATTAAGTTAAAATGTAAATTGATGTAAATATATATGAAATGTGAAATATGTGAAATATGTGAAATAAAACACCTCGGTAAATGGCCAAGAAAAAAAATTCCTTGCTATTTGATCTGCCATTGAATATACCACTATATATAGGTGATAAGTCAAGGAAACAGAATTAGCATTTAATATAAATTGATTCACATCAAAGTTCGAAAGTTCGACCTTAGTCGACAAAATGTTGTGCCCGACTCGGTAGGCCTAATATTCTTGTCCGACTATGATCAAATTCACCAATGAAATGACCGATTTTTATTTGCCCCAAAATAGTGTGATTCTAACTAAATGTGAAGGTTTTTTGTTATCTATTAAACTTTTTTTCCTCCAAAACTCCCATTGTTCCCCTACAGTAAACAATGACAGAGTCCTTAAACAGCCTTCCTTAGCATGTTTAGGAAGCAAATTCAGATTCACTACTTGTAGTGGGGGCTGTTAGGGATATTTTGGTGCAGATTCTTCTAAAAGCACCAAATTTGGCACAGAGGTAGATTATACCATACTATTACGATTTCTTCCGGACGCCAAGAAGGGCGCCTCTCTGGGACTGCCATACTGGGCAAGTCCAAAATGGCCGCCATCTGAGTTTAAAGGTCAAGCGTAGTTCCAAAAGGAAAAGCGCTTGTATGATAATAGATTATATATTTATAAGGTTTTGGGGGTCAGAGAATCTGATTATGATGTTCTTTCATTGATTTTAGGTCTCCTTGGGCTGCCTTACTGGTCATATTGGTCAAATAAAAAATGGCCACCATCTGAGTTACAGGTCAAGTGTAGTTTGAAAGGAAATGGGTTAGTATGATAAAAGTTTATATATTTCTGGGGTTTTCTGGGTCAGAGAATCTGATTATGATGTTCTTTCATCGATTTGAGGTCTCCTTGGGGCTGCCATACTGGTCATATTGGTCAAATCCAAAATAGCCGCTATATGATAGTTACAGGTCATATTAGATTTGACCAATATCACCAGCATGACAGCCCCAAGTAAGCCTCAAATTGGTAAAAGAACATGATACCCAGATTCTCTGACCCCGAAAACTCTATAAATACATAAACTGTTATCATTTTAGCTCTTTTCTTTTTGGAACTACTATTGATCTGTAACTATCAGATGGCGGCCATTTTGGATTTGACCAATATGACCAGGTATGGCAGCTCTAAGGAGATCTCAAATCGATGAAAGAATATCATTATCAGATTCTCTGACCCCGAAAACCCCATAAATATATAATCTATTATCATACAACCGCTTCTTCCTTTGGAACTACGCTTGACCTTTAACTGAGATGGCGGCCATTTTAGATTTGCCCAATATGGCATACCCAGAGGGTGCCCTTCTTGGCGTCCTGAAATCGTAAAAGTATGGTATAATCTACCTCTGGGCCAAATTTGGTGCTTTTAGAAGAATCTGCACCAAACAACCCCTATTTAGCCCTAACAGCCCCCACTATTGCGCTTTAGTTGGTAAATACAGGTCATGTAGACAATTGCATAGCCTAACAAGCAATAATCAAATCAAGCTCAGCTCATTTATTATTCTTGTGAGAATTTCGGGAAATCCAAAGACATCTTAATCTACAGAGGACAATACATGGAAAAAGAGATTAACAAGGTACTTTTCACCCTTGTCAGAACTCAACCCACTCTTTAAACAAGTATAGGCCTACCTGAACACCCTCAATCTCTGTTAGTACAGTTTTAAAAGAATATTTCAACTCATTAGGATGATAATGATTGTAAGAAGAAGAAGGAGATGTCTCGTGGGTGTAATTAGGGTATTAATGGCCATAATGTTATATCTAGATCATCCAGAATACTGTAGCCAGAATGATTGAGCAATCCCGGCAGACAGAGCACATATTATCACTCATCCTCCTTCGTCTCAACTGGTTACCTGTCAAAAAAACAATAGACTTCAATGTCCTACTTCTCACATACAAAATACTTCACGTCAAAGCCCCTTCATATCTGTGTGAGATAATCCACCATATGTTCATGCCCGCACTCTCCGATCTCAGCAACAAAGTCTTCTACAAGTCCCACAACCTCCCCCTATATTCATAATGCCCCTACGGTCGATTCTTTAAAATCACTTCTGAATACATTTATGTTCATCCAATAGTCTGTTAATTATGTGCTAGTTTATGTCCAATAATGTATTTCCTTACTACAATAGAATCGTAATTATTCTATTATAATTGTGTTCATCAGTTTATACCATTTATATTATATCTGAGCGTTTCATTATTGTATTTGATATGTATTTCTGTTAATTCATGCTTATAATCTGTAGATTAATCATGTAATATATTGTATAATTAATAGTTGTAAAGCACATAGAGAATTTATAATTATGCGCTGTATAAAAAATGACTTTATTTATTATTATTTAGATGGATTAAAAGGCAGGTACATGTGACGTCATAATATAGCTTGTCATAGAATATTTCGAGTAATTTGGCGTTGTTCTTTGCATTTATTATGTAATTGAATCTAGACCGAATAAATCAAACATATATACTGTTACATACATTCACTTCACAAATCTTTCAATTTGAGCATCAGTATATTGACCCAGATTTGTGTAGGGCAGGTACAGTATATCCACTTTCAAAATCTGTTTTACAAGAATCCGATTGTATCATCGTGGAAACGAACAAGCGGGAAAAGATAATACATGCTCATGGGACAGCATACTCAGGAAGTCCAATCAATATTTATATTGTTTGTGTCTCTGATTTAGTCTAGCCCCTTTTTGAAAGAATGCTCAGTGCACAAAAGCTCTGGGGCCTTTGCTAAATCTCCTCTCTTTGCTCATCTGTTATATGGGCTTTTTTCTGGTTGGAATATGGTGATTTTGGTATCGCTGGAAAGCTTATTGAATGATATGTGAATATAAAACACTTTTCACTAACGAAGGAACAAAGTAGAATGCTAAAATTGTGTTCAAAAGGACTGAAGTGAACATATATTTACATACCGAAAATACATGTTTTAGAACAAAAAAGTATCATACAGGCAGAGAACACTAACTATACCAAATGAATTTGATATGATAAAAATCTTCCAAATGTTCAAGTAAAAAGTTATAGCCTTCTAAAATTTGAGAGACCCTTAATTCTTAACTCAGAAGAAAATGCACACTGCAATTACTGCAACGCACAGAGGGTTTACGGGCAAACGCAGAAACAGTTTATAATCAACGCATTTTATTTCAGCTGAAGTGCTCAAGTTTAATTAATTTCAATCTCATGATCAGGATTCGTTTATGATTTTTTTTTTTTTTAATAAGAGCAAATTGAAATCGCTTAATATTTCGTCTTTCTCTTTTTGTATTTCAGGTGGCCAGTCTTCCTAAGGACGAAATGTTCTCCTTCAGTGACAAGGTAATAAGGTGACAAGATAAATTGTAATATAATGATATTACAACAAATAATAATGAATATAACAAGAAGACTGATAATAATATAAATTCATAAAGCGCACAAACTATGCGAATCATTGCGCTTCAAGAGCCCGTGATGTTGCATGAAAAATACGGACATTTAAACGAAATATGTGCCTTTAATTTTGATTTACAGGTACTTAAATACGGGGATTAACTCAATTCTAACTGAAAGTAATTCCACAATTTGTGGTTGCGCATGCAAATGCTCGATGTCCCAACGTTATTTTTTGTTTCTTTTACGAGATTGGTTTACAACTTAAAGAGAAGGTTGAGTTCTGGGGAGAGGTGAACATTATTTGTGAGCGTTATTGTTGTATTGGTTTATTGAAATAAAAATCATCGGACATGCAGCTAAAAGCTCAAATTGTTCAATTTACAGAGTAAAAAGTACATGGCCTAACATTGCATTAATAACACATTAAATTATAATGAACACTTACAAAATATTGTGTGTATTTAAATACGATTTACAAGCTTAATTGATGATATAAAATTCCCATTCGTTTTACATAAAATAGAGATTGATGATTAACAATGTACAGGTTTATTGCAACAGTGATACGCAGGTGGGATAACATTTAGATGTTTATACAGATATAATACGATAAAAAGATAAGATGTTAAAGCTAAGTTTCAATATTGATTTAACTAGGTGATTTTCCCGAACTCAACGAAATTGGCAAATTAATCTTACATCATAAACTGAAGAAACCTTGAATGCATTAAGTATAGTGATGATAAAGATTGTTATTATGCAAGTGAGGAAGAACGTCAGAGAAAAAATGTTCCCTGAAAAGCATGGCTATTCAAATGCCTATACATATTCTAACAGTAACAGCTTAAAAATGAGGACGAGATTTTTATGCCACATGTTTGTGTAGTCCCTATGAACATCTTTATGTGTGCAGTGCTTGTTACTTTTACCAAGACTGGGCCAAATTTCTTATAATTTAGACGATTCCTTTCGTTTCTTTTCTCTTTCTTGTTGACGCTCCGCATCATTATCTCACCGCAATCGCAGTTTGATCTCATGGCGTTGTTGATGAGACTTAAGCTTGAGCACAAACTGATAGGATTTACATCAGAGAGATGGGAGTCCTTAGAAGATCTGGAGAACGTTTACAAACCCCCGCACTTCCCGAAACCAAGTGTAAGTGTTATTAATATAGAGGATTTGCTTGTTGGAGTTGTGCTAAAAGTATATATTTTTGTTTAACATAGCCAGCATACTTCAAAGCCATTATATATTTCAATGTCATTTTTGCCTGACCACAATGGAACGAGTGAGGCTTGCGAGAGCCGCCGCAGTGCAATTGAAACTCGCTTTTTTGCTCTTCTCCAACGCAAAAAGAGACGACATTGTGCTGGATTGATATGTTTTTTCCGAATAAAGTACAGAGAAAGTGCTATATATTTGTTTTTTATTATACTTTTTGAAAGGTTACCCAAGTGACTCCTTGGCACCCCAATGCTGGAAAGAAACGCACTTTTTAGAAAACTTATTTATTCTATGCACGCAAGTC